>OY757927.1:34071571-34364071 GCA_963585895.1 Sepioteuthis lessoniana
GAATATCACAATCTACGATGCCGTTGATGAAAGACACATGGGCTTACAAGACATGCCTCAATTTGGGCAGGCATTTAAAAAAATAATACATAAACAGGTAAAAATACGAATGTCAGATGAAGGGTTTTCGCTTGACAATCGTAGCTCTCTTCACAATCAGGTAATGCTTAAATTTTATATATATTAATATCCTTACAACATCTTAATATAAATTACATCTGAAAACCTTTATAGATTTGTTTAGGTACATGCATAGTTTAGTATAGTCATTTATAATTTTTCTGGCTGGTTTGGTTTTGTATGAAATACCTGTAAGTACCACTGTTATACATTGTTACCTTTGAAAAGAGATACCGTTTTTAGTGTAAAAGCCATCGTCACCTTGTTTACATTTGCGGAGATGTTTGCGGTTTAATTTAAGGGCCACTAAATCTTGACCTTCAAAGACACAAGCTGATTTTCAGAAACATTTTTAGAAAAAAGTGTGTTTTATGAGCCGTAAAATAAGGTATATATATGTAAACATACACACACACATATATACATGTGCATATACATATATATATGTGCAAATACATACATATATATATATATATATATGCATATATATATGCATATGCATACATATATACATATATAGTCGCATATACACATATACAAACACACGCATATATATATATATATATATATATATATATATATATATATATATATATACATGTTGTATAAAGAAAACGGAAAGAAAAATACATATAAATGGATGAGAAAAGAATTTAATAATTAGTTCCACCAACGCGTTTCGACTTGGATTATTTAAGATATGAAATTACGAAAATTATGAATTTAACATTATGAAATTTTTGAATTTCATATTCATAATTCCCACCCAGGAGATGACAAAGAACACTTTTTACCTGAAATTTTCGTAATTTAATATCTTAATAATATCCATGTCGAAACGCGTTGGTGGAACTACTTAATCGTTTTTTTTCTTATCCAGTTATATGTATTTTTCTTTTCGCTTTCTTTATACAGCATATCTGCCTGATTAAATCTCACCCCCCATATATATATATATATATATATATATATATATATATATATATATATATATATATAGTATAGTATAGTATAGTTTGATGTTCTATTATTTATTGAGAGAGTATTCGGTATGTAGGATAGCACATACATAGGCAGTATAACACAGGAATTAAAACCCCATATTGGCACTGACAGTTTATCTTATCACGATCATCAGGTAAATATTAAATTCCGAAGTGTTACGACAATGTGATGCATGGAAAACATGAAATATTCTATGGAATCAGATTTCCATTACAGAAAGATTCCTAGTTTATGCTGTACATGAACAGTTATTTCAACTTAGATAATATTTATATACAGATCAGTTTCTTGTTATTTGATTTAATATGACAGAAAATCAGCCGGGGAAATGTAAGGAATAAGATTTTTAAAATTAATTATTCAAGTTAGATCTTTCTTGCCTGGAAAAACAGCTCTCAAAAGCCTTTATACGTGGGTTTGAACCCCAGCCTCTAACCAGCACAGCAAATACTATTTCAACCATGAAGCAGACCACAAAAGAACTTTAATCTCTATTGATCTGTCTCCACGGATGAAAAAAATAGACTGAGCGAAGAACAGGAAAATCGAATGCCAAAACAATGGACGTTCATTTTTTTAAAAAGAAAATGCTTTCTCAGATCGTAATTTTTATTCTTTTTTAAAGTGCTTTTTACTTCATTAAAATATTTTTACTTAAAGATAGCAGGTAACATACACACATATACAGACACACACACTCACATACAGACACACACACGCACACTGTTTTGTTAGTAATGTATTCAACATTTTGTGTGTGCATATGTGGTTGCATGTTTATTACTGTACAATTAATACACATACAAATAAATCACCCCTACACACAAAGGTATAACAATAAGTCTATGGCCTAATATTCATCTTTCAACATAATCTCCTTTCTTATCAAAGCATTTAATTCGTATCACTCACATATCAAGCATTCAACAGTAAAATCTTCAGAGCATTATCCATTTCTTGTTTGATCTGAAGAAGTCCTGTTAATTTTTTAGAGCATTGATTAATATCAGTGCTTTTAACAGGATGGAAATAATTTCATTATCTTAATGTGACCGATTGTTGTTTTTTTTAAAGATATATATATATATATATATATATATATATATATATATATATATATATATATATAAGTTAAGTGGAAGATAATCAGGCACTCTTATTCCGCGAATAGCTTCAACGGTAGATGTAACTAATGTATAGATGAGAAAATTAGTATTATTAATTTTAAAAATCGAAAACTACTGTTGAACGAAAGAAATGAGCTCGTGTTTAAATGTAGACATAGAGGAAAATTCAAATTATCCTGACTGAGAGTCACTGAAACACCGATCCCTATGTAATCGCAAGGACAATGATAAGGATTTATTAGAAATTAATAGCGATCAATTCAGTAGGGGATATCACCGAGGCGGGGAAATGTAAAGATAGATGGTGATCCGATGAACGTAGGATATTAATCCCAAAATTAACGCCTTTAATTCTGAAGTAGTTAATTCCCCTTGACCATTTTTAGGGTCAAGAAATTTTTTATCGTAGCTATCAAGTGCTTTTAAAAGCACTTGATAGCTACGATAAAAAATTTCTTTACCTTTATCTTTTTTAACAATCTTGTTCCTAATTAAATTAAGAGGAATATCTAGGCTAACAACCGCTGAGATAATTAACAGATGTATTAGAAGTTAATGTAAAATATATATGGGGATAGTCATTCGTTCTACGATCGTAGATTGTTTAGAAAATCACACCTGCTACGGGACCACCCGACAAGTACGTAAATTAGGATGGGTTGACCACTCCTGTTTCTTAATGCTTCTAACACCTAACTGCCCTCGCCTATGAATTTAAATAAATTGTATTTTTATTTCTATTTTTATTTTTATTTTTCATCTTTTTATTTTTCATTTCTTAAAATACGAACTGTAATTCCACATTTGCTGTTCTGCAACTTCGAGAAAAGCATGTAAAAAGTCATCTGACGAGACGGAGAGTATAGTAATATTCTCCACCGAAATAAATTTATAATGACGGCTTAACCAAGTTTGAGTTTCCATCAAATTACACTATATACGCTCTGAATGTTATATCCCAACGAATGAATAAGGGATTAACAATAGCCATACATTGAGCACTCACATAGATTTATATGATGTTCCTCATATATTCTATAAAAAAATAATCCACTCCCACTGTCTTTGGATGCTGACTGGATATTATATATATATATATATATATATATATATATATATATATTGAAAGCAACAGATACGGATTTGCTGTTCAGTTTTTTTGTTCAGCTTTTCTTGTTAACGAACGAGATATCGAAACTTGAAGGCTGCTTAAAATCTGTCCTTAGTCTTTGTTAGTGTTGTATCCACGTCCCCGGATTTCGCTTACAGACTTTTGATAGTTTTCAAACTGCGTTCAATCACAGTTGGGACAAATCGTTCGCCAACAAAGAAAGCTGAATAAAAAACACCAGATCTTTATTTGTTACTTTCAATGAAATAAGCCTACAAGAATGTATATATATATATATATATATATATATATATATATATATATATATATATATGTGTGTGTGTGTGTGTGTGTGTGTGTGTGTGTGTGTGCATGCGAGCGTGTATAAATACCTTCACACATACAGATTCAGTGTTAGAATGTTTTATTCTTTAAGTATTTAATGTGTTCGTATTTAGAGGGTTTACATTCTACTTATGTGTAAATATTCTAAGTTTATTTCTCACTCTCTCTCTACCCCCCTCTCTCTCTCACGTGTGTGTGTTTGTATGTGCGTGTGTATTTTGCATATACATATAAGAATGTTATTCTCGACCAGCGTATCAACTAAAACAATGTTTTGCTTAAACTGATGGTAATTATCCCAGCTGTTTCGCAGTGGTCGAGGTGTTGCTTATCCAAATTATTCTCTTCTACAAGTCCTAAGAGCGAAGCTTTTGGGGGGCGTTGCCCAATAAATATTTATATTAAGCTCTTATCAATGTTTACATAACCTAAATTCAATAACTAAGAATGTAAACAAAACGAAAGATATTTTTATTCATTATTCGTATAAATCTTTAGTAGATACCTGTAAAAAATGTCAATCACGTCAAAATAAAAAATAAACTCCACAAAACAGTAGATTTTTTTTTATTTATTATTGATTTGAAATGATTATTTCTGATGAGATTACTGTAAAACTTTAAAGTAATTTCCCAATTAATATGTTAAATCGATTGTAAATATTATAGTTGTTGCGCATGTAACAAATTTTAATTATTCAAAAAAATTTATCTTCGATATTATGCGTCTAAAACAAAGAAAATTATTTAAATGTGTATTCTATTCATATAGATTTAAACGTTCAAAGTGATTCCGAAGAACATACTTATAGGTATTTTTTTCTATAATCGATGGAAGATTTGTTAATATTGCAATGTTAATTTTACACCAACCCCAGAACATTATTATAAACATATAAATCAAAATATAAATCAAGCGAAGCAATTTCTTAAAACTTCTATTCCAGTTAAATCACCGAAGTTAAGATAGTAATGAGATTGATCGTTTTTTTTTTTTTTATGAGCGGCCACTTTGGAAAAACAGGTTTCGTAAGAAATCTAAAACTAGTATACTGGACGAAGCAATGTCTTTTAGGCCTTTAAAATACTTTCTTTTACACACACACACACACACACACACACACACACACACACACACACACACACACACACACACACACACACACACAGAGTGTGTTCAATAGAATCTCGAGATTGAAAATTCTATTAATCTAAACTGTAAATGATAACATTTGTACAGCTGGGCAAGTTATCTAATAAAGTGATAGTCTTTTGATAAGTCGATGCCAATTCTTGTTATTTTTTAATCGGCAGTTTTTAGCGAAATACATCACGTGTAAATACAACATTCTTCAATTCACCAGACCTTGTTTCATGCGACCTTTTTTGTTTCCTTAGCTAAAAAATTCATCGTCAGACATTTGAGGACGCGGAGAGGATTAAAAGAAATACAACGGTGCAGTTTCATGCTAGTGGTGGTGGTGGTGGTGGTAGTGTGACACATGCCGAGCAACTGGGGAAATGAACAACGCAGGTGTCAGTAGAACTCTCTCTCTCTCTCTCTCTCTCTCTGTATATATATATATATATATATATATATATTAAGTTACTAAGCTTTTTTTGCTCAGATGTGGCACAAGGCCGTACGAAAGGGGCACCCCATTAGACTCTCTCTCTCTCTCTCTCTCTCTCTTTGAATATGTATAAAGTTTTCGTGTTTATCCCCATTCCTCATTTACATTAGCAACGACATCAAGGTGTTCCACGTCTTGCCAAGCACATAAAACACCTCTATTCGCACGGCTTCCTTATTGACATAGTCCAATATGTGTGTGTGTGTGTGTGTGTGTTCACACATATATATGAATAAGACGTGCGTATGCACAAACCACTTACATACGCGATATAAGCAAAAAATATGCATGCATATGAAAATACATTGAATTTATATTTTCGTATATAAGTTATAATGTTCTATTTAAGTTTTGTTTAAACGTCGTTTGTATGGATGACAGGGCAGAAAAAATTGGCAACAAAGGAAATATTTCGTACAGTCAGTATTTTCAAACAATGAAGAAGCTCCACGTTATCAAACGAATATCGTTAAAAATTGTCGATTTTTATAAACGCGAACAGTAATCCAAACGTTCGTAAGTTTATTAGTCATAAAATAAATAACACCTGATGACAACCTAGAAGCTGTCCAGATTACAAATTCAGAAGATTTATTTACCAATGTTTATGCATCAAATTTTCGATCTCACAGATATATATATATGATTACGATTATTCATTATGCATGCGAAATGATATTTTGGGTCTTAAAGAAAATGACAGACTGATACATATCGGGTTTACGTTTAATTCTATCATTCAAATTTTGTGATTTTGATTGATTGCGTCTTCAGTTGAGAAATATCTGTGGCACTCACCAATTCAAAATGAATAATTGAATATTTAAGGGATTTGTAGCAGTGACATATTGCATTAAAAAAGATGGAACTGTATTCTCAAATATCAACGTCAAGATAAATACATGGCACGAAAAAAAGAAATTTTCTTCAAATATGTGTTCAGGTCCAATCGGAGTGTTACTCCTTTGAAGATGAAAATTATTGTTAGTCATATAACCACAACGCTTTCTTGTAGAACAACCTATCAAAGTGCCATCTCAAACAACACATTCCCGCCTATTTAAAGTATCCCTAGCAATGTAAGATCTATAATTGCAAATGACATTCGTATCTCATAATATTAACTGCAAACAACGACAGCAGCCACTTGGGGCATTAATCAAGAAAGAAAAAAAAAACCCAGCGAAGTTGAGACTTGATGTTTTAAATATTTTAAAATCATTATTGAATATTCCCAACATAAGCAGATATAGTTTTATAAACATTTCAACGTCCCCAATATAAAACAATTAAACTAAAATATTTACAAGATTTAATAATGTAATTTAAATCTTAGCGCTCTTGGAGCGAAGACAATAACACCCATGTCTCATTCTTGACAATCGCCAGGTAATAGTCATAAAAGCTACGACCGGAGAAAAAGATTATGGAGAATTATAACAGTTCCTTAATCCGTATATAATTTCCGTCTAATAAAAAGAAAATAAATGAAAATTATTGAGACGTTTCCCGTCCGTCACATTCAATAAGACTTGGTTATATGTATATATAAAAGCATGTGCATAGTAAATTTGTGCGTATGTTTATGGTTCTTCATGTTTTAATATATATCGTGATGTGCGGGTGAGATAATGGTTATCCGCACGGAAAATGAAATAGGTAAGCCAAGTTCAATATTCATTGTACTCTAATATCCTTGGGAAAAAGCTTGAATCCATATTTTCTTCTCCCATCAAAATATAAGTAAAAGAGTAGAGCTAATAGGTTTCTCCAGTCCCGGCAGTGAGGCCAATGTAGGAGAAAGACAATTCTATATCCAAACCCCTTGTTAACACGTCATGAGCTTGTGTGGCAGAGAAAGGCCCATTACGCAAAACGTTTTACAGAATTAAAAAAAATTTAAAGTCCAACAGCGGAACAAGAAAAAGGTGGAATGGCTATATATACAGTGGGTTGACATAATTATTTGTACATATGAAAATTTCTATTTTTTATCTTTCAAATATAGCCTGAACAAAATGTTTATATACATTTACTGTATAAGAATATATTCTACTAATATATGTATATAAACTTAGGTTACAATTGATTTTACAGAAATTAATGCCATATTGTATATATATATATATATATATATATATATATATATATATATATATATATATATATATATATATACATACATTTTAATTTTAAGTAGTGTACTGCTGATTTTAATTCAGAGTTTTCCTTTCTAGCTAAATCAAGGCTAAAGAACCCAGCTAGCCTTACTAATTACCTATAGCTTGGGAGATAACAGATCGATTCATGCCTTTTCCAAGAGCATTAGAGCAATTTGAAACGCAAACCTCGCCCAAGATTTGAACTCGGATTTCTGATTTCTTTTACTATGACTTTAGCCGGTGTGCGAGACATACCTTTCTCTTTCTTTCTCTCTCTCAATATATATATATATATATATATATATATATATATATATATATATATATATATATATATATATATATATAAATTATATATATGCACACACACTGAGGGAATGATATCACAACCTCCCCCCCAAAAAAAACAACAAACAAACAAAAAAACAAAAACATGTTTGTTAATTAGATATTAATTACCCAGTTAGTATAGCACAGTTTCTTTTAGCTTCTTGGCCGTGACGGCTTATTTAATTGAGAATGTTTAATACTGTATAATCACCTTTGCATACAAACATGTATGTCCTCTCTATATATATATATGTGTGTGTGTGTGTGTGTGTGTGCTTATATATATGTATATAACTTCTATGCGTCTGTAGATAGCTCCTCATAGATTTATTAATTAATTATCCCCCCCTTCACATATCACAGTACAGTTAAACATGAATATTGATATTCCAAAGGTTTGTCAATTTTTAGAGATAACTATTCCAAAGATTATCGAGATGATGATAAATAAATTTTCTTGTGAAATTCAAGATTTGCAACATGTCATATGGCCAATATTATCATACCCTTTATACACCCATATAAATTCATACATGTATGACATATATTGATTCTTTTGCGGGATTCGAATAACAACCTTTCTGACACCGACTGGAAATATTTAATTGACCCAGCCAATTTGGCCATTAACTGAATTCATGCAACCATAATAAGTTACACACACACACACGTATATATATATATATATATATATATATATATATATATATATATATATATATATATATAAAGTCGCTGTCACGTATCATTGTTAATCAATATAAATAGATTTGTCTAAGGTTGTACGTATAACCAATTTTAAAATAATTGCTAGGTTCTATTCCATTAAAGTTTTGCTGAGTCGATCATTTACGCCGATTGACGTTAAAAATGGCATGTTTTCATAGAATCATAAAAAATGGCTCAAGTAATGTCAGAAGATGATGATTCGAAAACGAACCGGTCAAAATAGTGAAAATGAAAATCACTCAGACTGACGAAAGTACAAATGAACTTAGAATGCTAGCAATACCTTATCTCACAAAATAAATATACGATCATAAAGTTTCGCACAAATCTTACTTATTTTTCTCTGTTTTTCACTGTGACTGAAGAATTCAGATTTCTCTTGTTGGAATCTGAAGTCAAAAGAGCTAAAATACAAGTTATTTCTCTACGACTCGAATTCTTCAATTATATCCATCCGTACATGCAAAAATTGTACACTCAACCATAAACAATTAGAGAAGCAAATAATGAAACCTGAAAAGGGACTAGATTAGCCAACGTGGGCAAGATTTTTTTCTTTGCAGAAGGGGCTTTATTACAAGAACAAAATAGAATTGGTACATTAGCAATTTTTGCCATCCTTGGTTCCAAAGACTTATTAAGATTGCAGGATTAACCGAGATGAGTAAATAATTAGATCCTTCTAATCCACGATTAGATCTGTAGTTATTCATCTGTTCACCACATTAACTTGACTGGTGGCTGCAGAAAACTTTATCGACCGTTTTAGAAGTTTGATTGGACTAAAGTGTTGACAATTTACATATTACCGAAATACCGGTAGTATACAAGCTCAAATAAATGAGATAAAATAGGACATCATAGCGAGTATAGTTGGGATGATAAAAAGGAAAAAGCCGAATGAAAGATGACCTGTACTAGAATAACTGACCACTCTGTAGATTCTTTCAAATCTCGATTGAAAATAACAAAACTGATCCGAGTCTCTTTTGCCACGCGAAAAAATATGTCGTTTTGAGCGCATCTCAAAAACTCTATTAAAGAGATCAACTGTAATTTATCGTATCATTATTTATTTGATTGTTTATATCAAACTTAAGAAGTACTAAAACTTTCGATACTATTGGCATAAGAGAACCAATGCCAGCAGTTACGAAATCAGAACCTTTATCATTTGAGCAATAAAAACAACTTGGCCGCGTCGGTTCAGTTTAATCTTTGTCTGAAAGGGACTAAAATATTGTCCAACTGTATTCACAGTGGTTATTGGCAATAATCATATAATGGCGTACTTCCGTAAAATTGTGATTTCAGAATATGAATTTGAACTTTTTGGGGTAATATTGATTTTTATTGCTGCTGTTTTGAGATCGCACTGGATATATAACATTAGTGCTAAAAATTATATATTTTAGATTTTACGGTTCAAAGTGTAACAGTCACCTTTTCTTTCTCGATATTTGACTGCAAACTTTTTTGCTCTGACAAATGTTCACATCATGAAACCCAACATGCGCATTTCAGTCTTGTTACCATTATAAAAGAATTAAAAATACAATGTGAAAACACCTTGTCTTTCTTTCTTTTCCTTATAATCCTACTAACAAAGACTTCGCCTCCTGAAAGGGAATAGTGTGCAATCTCAAAAACTCAGCAATAAATAATCAATCCTTTTGGACTTCTGTTTTTATCCATGTAGATGTGTGTGTATGCTTCTGTATTTGTTATCGGCATATATAAATACATTTATATATTTGTAAATATGGTTGAAGTAAAAATCTTCGCGTTTTCAAAACACATGTACGAATGAACATCATTGAATTAATTACATTGTAGTAAAAATAATTTCTATTTCATTAACGAATTTATTGTTCCTGTTCATCTTATTTTTCTTTTCAGTTTTATATTTTTTGTATTTTTTCTCCTTCGCAAAGGTCACGTTTTGAATATAGAAGAACTTTTTAAGGATTTGAGTGACAAGGTAGGCATTACACATGGCTTCGGGTCTGGGTTTCCCAAATTTTCAACGTTGACCTCAGCGTCTTTCTCCTTATTCGGGGTCAGACGCACGGCGTTGCGAGCGCTGACGGACGGGTCCTCAGGGAAATAATTAAAGGGGGTCAGCATAAATGAGAGTTCCGTCTCAGGAGTCGGCACGTTCGGTATGTCCTCAGACCGAGGTATGTGATAAGTTCCGAGGGTGAGCCAAGCAACGAGGTCCTGAAAAATAAAAGAACAAAAGATTATTGGGAACATTGAAAAAAATTTTTTTTTTCAAAACATGGTCTTTGTTAAAGAACGGATTTTAGCTTTCAGCAAATTATTTGAAGTACAATATTACCATTGGTTGGCGCCAATCAAAAATTTTAGAGGCTGAGGTTAAGAATATATATAAAGGATTTTAAAAGCATGTCAATACGCCTAGGGTTATTTTATACGTAGATGTTAGGGAATGGCGTTCATTATAAGTTCATATTTATATTTATTATCTACTTTTTAAAAGATTTTTTTTGGACAGGGTCCATTTGAATACTGATAAATCTTAAAAACATATAGTTGACCCATAGATGGGACACTAAAAGATAATACCACTCCAAACCACAGTGGACCTGAGAGTAATGGCAATGAAGGAGTACTCCACACGGGCCAGATCTCGAGAACTGGAGCCTCACCGTCAAAAGCAATTCGGTGTCATTTCTAGGGGATACAATCAGCATATTCTCAGCCCCGTCGACAGTGCGCTATATATGCACACGCACAACTCCTTAAACACCTTAGAGTAAATGAAAGATAATATTTTAAAGTTCATTGAGGGAACCAGGATTGACAGAATACGGTAATACTGAATTTTCTTCTAGAGTTTGTTTTAGTTTATCTATTTCATCGTAGGGATATGTCAGAACAAATATATCACCAACATATCGGACATATATTGTGGGTTTAGTTATTTTCGTGTTGAATATTATATTTTCAAATGCGGTGCATGTAGTATTCTGAAATTTTTGCGCCAACCGAACTCAACATAAAATCCCTTTACTAGATGTACTTACTGACTTCTGTAGCATTAACAAATTCACAACATCCCTCTACAAAAAACAACTAATTACAACTCCAGTCAAAACTCAATCATTACCGCCTTTTATATTTAATCTAAAACAATATTTTACAAAGAACTCACTATTCTAAAACAAACCTAAATTTACAATTTTACAGAAATCAAATGCACAAAAATTATAAATTCGATGAACAAGCAATAACCAACATTATACACAGATACTGTAAATCCACTGAACTCCTCAAACAAATTAAACATCATCTACTAAACCAAATTTAAAACATCAAATCCCGTGGCTAAAAATAATACAAACTTCCCTAAATAATACCTCAACCAAACAAATGTAATTTACAATTCTACATGTCAATTTTAGGTGTATTTCTCGAATATCATACGAGCCACCAATACTTACATTAGCTATACAACTACCAATCTCTCTCATCGTTTTACATACCACCTCTCTGATACCAGCGAAAAAAAAAAGAAAAAGAAAGCTCCCTAGTCTCGCCTGCTGTCGGTTCAATAGTTCCTGTTCTTGTTGGGGAAAATCAGCGCCCCCTCCGCTGAGACTTCTCTATTGACATCAAAATTAGTATTAGAAAACACGGAAAAGTCAAAAGAGTGACTGACAGAAGGAGAAGGTGGTAGAAACTCCCAACCAGCTTAACCTCTGTTCTATAAATTTTCCCGGACAGATATTAAAAAAGTTGGAGAGACTCAACAGTCGTACTCTTATAAAACGGAAAGAAAATGCACTAGTTTGGAGAAGGAACTTAGAAAGTTTCCTACTCTGGAAGAAGCGGCTGAATGAGGCGAAAACATCGGTCCTCTCTTCGGAGTTTTTTTTCACTCCGCACCATCTTCCTTCAAGCCACAGACACTCAGGCCTCCTTTGATTCCACCAGGCCAGCAGATGCCACCCCCACAAATGATCTACTTTACCAGAAGGAGCTCATCATCCATCGCAGCCGTTGGTTATACCAACAACAATCCAAGGAGCAGCAGCATCGAAAAAATTACGGCGGAGCTCTTCCCTAGGTAGCTCGGAGGATAAGCAACTCGGCACCATTGTGCTATCGGGGATTAGATCGGGCCGAGGTCTGAGGAAAATATGAATTTGATTAGCCAAGCCACCCAGACCTTAGGCCAACTCTTCCTCCTCGTTATGGAGAGAGAGAAGATGAATCATGCATCTGGGATGGTCTCTTTATATGTGTACTCTTCTCTGTATAGAGCCTTGAAACTAAATTTTCCGCGGGATATCGGGGTCTTCCCCAGGACAATTCTATTTTTAAGGAGGAGAGCTTTGGATCGATGAGCCAGGTTGTCGGTATCCTGATACCCGTCAAGTTTAGTTCAGGGAACCAGCACCTGTAACTATCATGAATATAAGGTAAGCGAGTATAAAGGCCTGCGAACTGATACCTAACTCCAAGAGTAGTCAACTTCTTTCTCACCTATAGTTTTGCGGGTGGATATATACTTTGCAGGAGACCAACTTTAATTCCAGCTTTAGTGAAGGTATTCCGTCAAAAGTCTACGAATCTTTTTCATCCTACTTTAACGGTTGTATTAGCGGGGTTTTCAGCTGATAAGCAGAAACCTTAAATCGACATGTTCTCTTGTTTTTTAAGGTCCGACAGGCAGACTTTGTGTGTTGGATATTTCTATAAAGGACTCGGCGTTTCATTTCCTGGAGGTTTTATGGTCCCAATATCAGCAGTGACCTTCCCACTGCTTTTCTGTTCATCGAACTCTTTGTAACGTCATCAAGGCGAGTAATTTTAGTATGATATTGGAACGCCGTCTTTAATCCCAAGGTAGACCAGGCGAGGAGCTAGACAGGATGCTAACAGCTTGGATGCAAAATATATCCGAGAGTTTATCGAGAGACTTGACAAATTCCGAGAGAAGCATCCAAGTAGGGTACTTTACCGACAACCAGTGTTTCCTCTCTTATATACCATTTTTCTCTAGATTACAGACTGGTCTTTCTGACACCCGACTTTTAGTGAGGAATTATATCAAATATGAATGAGATGGGGGACGTCCGAGATGCTTTAATTTAGGAGCTCGGTGTGAGGAAGTAAGAAAGTCGCTTATTGTAGCCGTAGGCACCTGAGTTGAGGTGCCTCAATAACGACAAAGCATCGCTCACCTGGCTGATGATTCGGAGCGCTTTCTGGATCAGCAAGAGACTTTTCTCAACACCTCTAGAAATTTCACCAGAGTCCGTCCGGTGTGGTGATATGGAGGAGTCGATCGCGCACGCCTTCTTGCCTTATCTGGTCGTACGGCCGTTGTGCAAACTTCTTGAAGGCTTCATGGTTCGTACACTGGAAGGAAAACTCATTGCTTTGGTAGCCAGTTCAGTATGTAACCATGTGGTTCGGTCGCTGAACAGGAAGAAACACCGTTTCTCTGCTTACTCGCCATTATAAGAGTCGGGATTTGGACGAGGCGACAGAGGGGATTTTACAGAGGCGAGTTTTTCTCAATCTCAGCTTTTTACAAGCATCAGAATAAAATCAAAATTCTGTTTGAGAGACCAAAGCTCTCCTCTTTGGAATTTGATGAAAGGAGGATAGAAGTTGTGCGTTTGTATCGAGTGAACCTTGACTTTGAATTAGATATTTACAGGTTGACAAAGGCTTTTGAGTCTCTTAAAATTCCAATGACAACCCATCCCAAATAAGTCAAACTAGTCTTTTTTTTTGAAAAAGCAGTTTAACTTATCAAGAATATGTAAGCTCATTGGCCGCATTTAAAAATATATTACTCATTTTTTAAAACTCCTTCCCACTCCTAATAGATGATAGAGACTCGAGTTCTCCGGAAGTGCGAGGGAAACTTTTTTTTGTCGCAGCTCTTTTTTGACCGGTGAACAAAGTTTTCTGCCATGTTACTCAGTGAAGAACATTTTCAGAATAATTGTGTCGTTGTGGTAAAAGGAATATAATATTGCATGTTTTGGTTCAGTAAATGGAACTAGTAAAGTTAAAGTTAGGTAGTGATGATCTCCCTTGTTGTGGCCTTGTGCCAAATTTATGTATGATATTTTTACTTTATAAATATTAGCAATACCCACAAAAAATAATCGTTTGAAGACGATCAATCGACATGATCAAAAGCGCTTCGGAGCAGCATCTTGTGCAACATTTCAATTAGACAAAGAAACCAGTAAGAAAGCTAAAGAAAAAAATACAAGATCATAAAAAAGGAAAATTCTATGATCTTTAACGAAAATTTTATTATATATATATATATATATATATATATATATATATAAATAGGATGAGTTGGAAACGATTCTATTTGAGAATTATAAATCTCCAGGAGTACTCAATGTATGAAAGTTAATATATAACTATATAAATTTCATACAAAGCAAATTCAAAATGAATGTAATGAAGTAATTTCTAAATGCCGCCATAAAAACAGATTTAAACTTTATATCAGGGTCAGTTGCCCAAGGTTCTGCTTCCTTTCTGATAGATCACCTTCAACGAACTTTTTGTTGATATGGTTTGTTTTTGTATTGTTCGGGTGCGATATTTATTTTGTTGGAAGATTTTATTATTGGTGTGGGTTCTTTTATGAACAAGATGATTATGAATAATGTTTATTATATAAGCGACAGTGTTGAAAGGTATTTTATTCATATTTGTATACATACAAGGAGCACAATAAGTTTCCAGACTTTTTTCGTATGGACCCTTTTATTGATAGTACACACATGAAACTCAAGTCCCCTTCGAAGTAATCTCCGGTTGCAATACACTTGTACCGTTCCAACAACTTCTGGAAGGCGCCATGGAAGTCCTCTTGTGTGAGCGTGTCAATGACCTTCGTCACAGCCTCAATTGTCTCATAACGACAGCCTCTAAGTTTTACCTTGAGCTTAGGGAATAACTAAAAGTCACAGGGAGCAAGGTCTGAACTATAGGGAGGGTGAGGAACTGTCTTGATGCCCATCTTGGTCAAATAGTCTGTGACAAGGATGGAGTTGTGGACTGATGCATTGTCTTGGTGGAAATGTCATTGACCCGATTTAAAGAGTGTTGGCCTCTTCCGATGGAATCTCTTCTTGAACTCCCTTAGAACCTCAACATAGTATTCCTTGTTGAATGTCTGTCCAGTGGAAACCCAGTACATGTAGATCATGCCAGTGCTGTCAAAAAAAGGATCACCAAAAGTTTGTGGCCTTCTTGAGTCTGGGAGAGCCAGCATGCTTCCCCTGGGAACTCTGTCTCTTGGTCTCTGGGTCATGGCAGTAGATCCAGCTTTCATCGCAGGTCACCAGAGCATCAAGAACTGCAGGATCTGAATTGATCAGCTCGACCATCTCCCTGCTGTCATGATAACGTCTTCCTTTCTGATCTTCTCTGCGCGCCCTTGGGACAAACTTTGCGCAAATCTTCTGCATCTTCAGTTCCTCACGAATAATTTTGTGTACAGTTCCCACACTGACATCTAACTGTGCACTTATTGTCTCTATAGGCACACGACGGTCCTTATCCATGAAATTCTATATTTGGCCAATCAACTCTGATGTTCTGACTTCCTTACTCCTCCTACACCTCTCATCATCCCTAACAGACTCCCTGCCTTCCTTGAATCTCTTATGCCACTCACAAACTGATGCTCGATTCATGCAAGATGGTCGAAAAGCAGTGTGAAGCATTCCATACGTTTCTGTGGTATTTTTTCCAAGTTTAAAACAGAATTTTATTGCATATCGTTCTTCTAAAGTGTCCTCACGTCCAGATTGCATTTTTGAAATTCACCAGCAGTGACAATCAGGTTTTAGTAGGGTGTATTCCAATTACTGCTGTAGCTGTTGATTTGAACCTGAAATCATAAAAATTGTTCAGTCATCTCATAAGATGTATAGCAATAACATAGTGAATTTTCAAGATTCTACGACAATTTTCAATGCCTGTACAAACAAGTCTGGAAACTTATTGAAGGCCTCTCGTACATACATTTATATACATACGTACATATATGATGTTTGTATACATATATGTTTGTAGAAATACGTACAATTGGACTTTAATACAAAGAAACTAGTAAGAAAGTTAAAGAAAAGTCAAAATCATAAAAAGGAAGGTTACATGGTCTATAATCAAACTTTTATGATGAACAAGAGGGATAAGACAAACAGGAATATTTCTCTATAATTATTTTCTTTTTAATTTTATTCCTCACTGGGTTTCGATCTTTGGTCGTCATCAGGAGAAACATGTTTAAAGATTTAAAAAAGTTTTAAAGAGGTGATATGCTAAAAAGGAAGGAAAAAAACAAACAAAAGCAAAAACAAACCCCGAACCAGTAACGTTGTATATTTATTCGCTAAATACACACACATATGTATGTACGTACCTGTAAACACACACACACACACACACACACACACACACACACACACACACACACACACACACACACATACTTATATACACATAAACACACACTCGTATATATGCATACATACGCACACGTATATAAGTATATAAGTCCATACAAATACACATTAATCCATATATATATATATATATACTTATATAAATGCATATATATATATATATATATATATATATATATATATATATATATATATATATACGTTTATGTACAAATATGTGTGTATGTATTCATTCCTAGATACGTACATGCTTATGTGTGTGTGTGTGTGTGTGTGTGTGTGCAGACAGATATCACGTGCACACCAGTATCTTGTATATACTTTCAAATGTAAAAAGTCGACGTCATGGTTTTTTCCATGGAAAATAAACACAAAACAGTAAATATATCATGAAGGTTGATATGCCATAAAACAAAGAAACCAACCAGTAAATATGAGGATTTTTTATTTTCCGTCTTCACATCTTCGAAGAAGTTTTAGCAAAGAAACAAACTCACTAAAATAAGACATTTTCATTTTTTTATGCGCAGACGTACACATCATGTATTAACATTGACAGCAACTCCAAAAAGAGTGTGTTTGTGTGAGCGCGATCGCGTGCAAGAGAGAGAGAGAGAGAGAGAGAGAGAGAGAGAGAGAGAGAGAGAGAGAGAGAGAGGAATCACTCAACTTTTAAGCTATCTAAAAATCAAGTGATATCAAGAGTGTGTATTGAAAACAAAATTCGGCTTACTAAATTACCATGCCAATTTTTAATTTATTTTAAACTGAAGAACTTTACTTTTTGACGTCTCCTCCTTACCCCATCCATGGTGTAGAGATTCACCAGCTGGCGACACCCCAACACTTATTAAATCCAGGAAAAACCTATGAAATATATACACAGAATTAACCTTACCGCAAATTTGATTTCCTAATTAGCTCAATCTTCCAGCGAATAGAAAACGTCGCTTAGATGGCTTCATTGATGTATTTATTCACAAACAGCTTTGTTTAATGGTTGAAACGGTAGCGAATTCTGAAGCACTACTAGTTAGCTATGAGAATTCAGATAACAACGATCGGAAGGATGGCTCTGCGCAATCTTTGGACAGTGTGTGATGTCAACATTCATATAAAATTGCTAATACATATGAACAGGTATATGAATATCTAATCTTTTCCGGTGGATAGGGCTTAGAATACGCTGACTGTATTCCCACTAAAAAAGAAGTGTCCTGGTTATGACATTAAAGTAAGGTTCTAGTTTTGAAGAGTGTAGTTCATTGCCATTATTCCCAGGTTAACTACCGGTGTCCTCGTGGTGTAATGGTTAAAGCGATGGATTGCGGGATCGTAAGTAAGCAGGTTCGAATTCCAGTCGCGCTATTAAGTTCACTTTCGGACAAATACCATTGGGAAAGGTATGAACCCCCTTATCCTCCCAGCTATAGATTACATAGTACCACTACTGTTTTTCAAGAAGTATGGCTTTGGCATTAAATAACCTACAAAGGTTGATATGCCACTAAACAAAGAAACCAAACCAGGTTTACATTGACCTGAAGTGAGAGCACTTGTTAAGGTTCCATCTATGGATCAAATTGATTTGTTTAAAAATTATTCGTATTACGCAAAATATATAAATATGAATTTACAATGAAAGCAATGCCCTAATGTCAAGGTATAAAATAACCCTAGACATGCCATTAAAATCAAGCGATCAATTACATTTATAAATACGTGCATTTAAAACAGAAACTGAAGAAGAGACAAAAGGTACCTATGTATTCGTGTATAAACTGATCTCTGAGTTATTGACGCTAAACATTAATTAATGAAAACCAAGCATTGCGATTAGTCCTTTGTACTATGTTCGAATTTCAACCTTAAAAGAAATTTAATGTTTTTGTGTAAGTTAATCTTCAATGTCATGTCGAAAAATTAGGTCTTCAAAACTCAACCAGTACAAGAATATATACATAGTTAAATCGAAAATTCCTGATAAATATTTTTTGTGCAATCAGATAAAGCCAAGTGGACATAAACATTATGATATAGATTGTATTCGCTTAATACTCTTTCTGTATTGAGTATTATTTTATTTCTTACAGCAGTTTTAGCTTATATATATATATATATATATATATATATATATATATATATATATATATATATATATATATATATATATATATATAACACGAAAAGATTTTAAAATATTGTCGGCCTGATTAAGAAGGAAGTAATTCATTCCGAGGTTCAACACACCTGGCACATCATTTTTAAGTTTCTTTAAAAATTCAATAAAATTTGTAGATTGAATGAGCCAAGTACTTTTCTGTATTTCCTCGTTAATATCTTCATATATCCTTCCATCTAATATCTTTCTTACTTTGATATATATATATATATACATACATATATATATATATATATATATATATATATATATATATATATATATATATATATTACAATCAATAAAAATGAGTATTTTAAGAAATAATTCGCCCAAAATAACTCGTCTGTTTGTCGGAATAAAACGAAAAATAAAGAATTTAAGTTAAAATTCTACACGTGCATCCATCCAAGTTTACCAGGAAAATTTTTTCTAGAATTATATTTTTTGTAATTTGAACTCATTAAACTCACCGTAAATTTTATTTCCCGACAAAAAGGGTAGGTGTTCACTTTCACATTTTAATTCAATATAGAAAATAACCCTTATTTCCGGAACAGTTAGCGTTGTAAAAAACAAATGAATGCACAGGTCGAATTATATATATAGATTTACTTCGGGCATGTCTTTTTTTAAATACTTATTCCGGAATTGGGTGATCATTCTACAAAGTAAAAGCGTGCAGTGAGTGGTTCCGAGCCATTGTAAACTCTCGAATATTTTTTTTAATCTGGCCAATTTTGGGGTCGTTTTTAGACAAAATACCCTGCATATGATGATTATCCCCACATGCATGTATCAGTGCCACTTTACTGAACTTAGCTATGTACAAGAACAGAAATATGTGGAACCCAGTGAGAATCTATATACTGGAAATGATCTGTTACTCTACGTTATTAACCATGCGAGGCCGCTTACAATTTTATATTACTGATTCATTATTCAATCCATTTAAATAAATATAAGTTTAACCTCCAACTTCTAACGATTCAAACAAAATATTGAACTACTCTTATTGTAGTCCTTAGTTTTGATTAATTTGGCACGAGACCAGAAAGATTGGGTATCCCAGTTAGATAAGAATTCACGTACCTTGCTTTTTACTTTACAGTGAACCAAATTTGAACCAACCAAATTTATTTCCCTATCATTTGGAAAATTTTTATTTTCAAGGCTGTCGAATTATTTTCTTGAATTATCGTTATTTACTGATTCTAGCTTACTCACGCGTGACAGCAGGTCGACAACAACATTTGTTTTGTCTTTGATATATTTAACATCGACTTTGTATTCTTAGTAATAGTCTTTAGAGATGTGGCTACTGGTGGATCCTTTTTCACATAGATATAGTGGTTTCATTGGCCAAATGAGTTGAGTGTTCGCCAATGGTCTAGGAGACGGGGTTCAATACTAGGTCGAGTCATACCAAAGACTCCAAAAAATGGTACTTGATCCCGCCTTGCTTAGCACTCAGCTCTATAAGGTAAGGATTAAGGGTAAAGTTGAGCAATCCAGGGAATGGAGTAGCGCCCTCCCTTACACCTCGGTATAGTAGCTATTGAAAAGGGAGCCTTCGGGTCACCCTTGACTATGGTCGCCAACTTACAACTTACTTACTTTTCAAGAGACCAGAATACCGCTTAAAGTTTCCGTTTTATTTTGCTGTAGTTTTGTTCAGTCACATCAAGTAACCGACTCACTCAGCATATGAGTTTTTCGTTGTCTAACAGAACACAGCCTAAGCCCTTTTTGCTTGCTTCTGACTTCATAAAAGGCTAAGATAGAATTAGTTATGATATTTTTAAAGCACAAAACGCTTCCTAAAAAAATCACGAAATTGATGTGATACACTTGCAATGGTATTTGTCTCCCCACCAAGACAAAGTATGTCACACAGCCCTTTTAAATGAGGGGAACCGGGAACGAGCAGAAGCTCAAATACGCGACCGGGATAAAAATACCTTGGTTCCGTCGGCATTCCTCTAAAAAGGGGCGCTTCAAGATGAGGAGACGACCTCTCTGAAGCCAAGGAAGTTGTCGTTCTGAGCCACCTGACACGAATGCAAGGCTTCCTCAGCATGCATGTCAGATTGTCTTGACTGACGCAGCCAATACATCGTGACCAAAGCCACACGAACCGGTCCGTGCATAGCAAAACACGCCCGGAGTGCGAATCGATTCGCGAGTCACAGTAATACAGTAATAATGGTAGTATTTATCCAATACCCCACCATGCTGTTTTAATTTGGGGAGCTGGGCACTAGCCGAAGTTCAAATGCGCGGTAGGTGCAAAAATTCCTTGGCCTCGTCGGCAATCCCTTATTTTGGGTGTCTCAGGCACCAAACAATAAACTTACTCCTGCCAAAGCAGTTGAAAGCCTGACGGGGACGCACCCCTGAGGCCAAAAAAGTTGTTAGTCTTAGCCACGCAACACGAATGTTAAGCTTTCCCAGCACGCATGTCAGGTGACCTTGACGACGTGTCTGAGACATCACAACCAAGACCGCTCGAACCGGTCCGTGCACTGTGAAATACGACTGGAGTCTGAGTGTATTCGCGAGTCACAGAGATACAGTTGCAATGGTGGTATTTGTTCATCTCCTCACCAAGGAGGCCAAGGAATATCAACCTCAGGTCACGAGCAAGATCCCGCGAACGAGACCACACGAATCGATCCGTGAACCACAAGACACTGCCCGTGTGCGAATCGATTCATGAGTTGCAGTGATACAGTCGCAATGGTTGGTGAAAACCTGGTGCATCCGAATATTAGTGCCAGTAATGCTATTTCTAGAATAGTCCATTCAGAGTAGGTATGTTTACACGGTGAACGCTGTATTCCCACGTAAGTCTGTTTGTTGCTATTAAACTAAAAATAAAGAATTCAGAACAGAATTACAATAAAAGAAAAAACTCAAAAATATACACAAAACAGATGAATAGAATTTAAAGTTCTTAAAATGAAAGACAGTTTCCTTGTATAACTGTTAATGTCTTATTGGAAAATAATATATTCTTTAATCTATTTTTAGATCACATCTATTTCTTTTTACTTTTAAAAGGATGTCCGGGAACGAAAGTTGGCGATATTGCCAAATTAAGTAAAAGGAAAAAAGGACTCTAAATAGAATTGGCTCGAGTCAATTTTAGTTTTATCTTTTGTGTTCTGTGCGACGTGGTAATTCCACTCATTTTGAGGTTTACTTGGTAAGATCAAGCGAAACACGTCCTTCGTTAAATTCTGTGACCTGTCAAAGAGAAAGAGCGACGCTCCAGCCCATTCTTTTTTTCGTGTCTTTTAGTCATACATAATAAAAAATGGCGAGGGGAGATAATCGTATATTTATTCATTTCATTTCATTATATTATATTATATTATATCATATTATATTTTTGTTTTTAATATTCTCCCCATATAAATCACTGTTAATCCGCTTCAAAATTGACCTTATGTCATATCCTGCCTATGACGCTGGAGTCGGATAAATGCACACATATCCACCACTGTTCGTTCTTAGTTCCATATAGCCGTCATATTGGTGATAATGCTGGAAGTGACTCAGTTTGAACACTTCTACTAAAGCTTTACTTTCACTTACCATCAGAACCAAATAATTTATAGCTCAGCTAATTAATTCACACTTCAAAGAATGACAACAACAACTTATTAAATGAAATCAAATGACTTGGTCAATGGAGCCCAGCCAGATATAAACACACGCGACCAAAATGCATAGGCGTTAACAATGTTATTAAAATTAGTTACTCAATAATATTTCTTGATATATCAAGGTTGAAGATAAATTTGAAAGAATATAACATTATGAATTATTTTGGTTTTATTTTCTTGTTTTTTTTTTCAAGAAAAAGAAAAAATAATAAAACACTTTAAAATTCATACGTGGAGTAATATGTATAGTAATACGTGGCGCAGTGCTCTCGTTCAGGCAGCAAACTCTTGTGTAAATATTCCGAGGTTGTGAGAAATATTTGCTCTGTTGATGAAAATAATGTTTTTATCTTCAGAAAATGTCAACAAGAGTTTATTAAGTTTCGGTTGAGAAATCTTAATTTTAAAAATTTCCCCTCATTTTGGATAACAAGCTTCAATCGAAAATCAAGTTCTCCAAAGCATAGTTGAAAAAATACTTACTTGACAACACGAGAATGGTACAAAGTGCAAAAATTTTGTCAATACTTTCCCTATGATCTGATCGATTTTACCTTAACCAGAGAATCAACGTCTGTTTTTCATTAAGGACACTTACTCTGCAGAAAATCTTCTAGAAAGAATTGTCACTTGTGATGAAATGTGGATTCTTTAAGATAATATTCAGCAAAAGAAGCAATAGAGAAAAAACATGTACCCAAATCAGCATTATATCCCGAGAAGGTAATGCTCTGTATTTAGTGGAATGAAACGTATTGTTTGTTTTGAAGTGTTAAACTGTAATGAAATAAATAATCTCATGAGATGCTGTCAAATGGAAGCATCACTTCAGTCTTTGTAGGAAAATCAAGCTTCACTATCTATCAGAAATATATATTTCTTGTATGGCAATACAAGACCATATGTTGAAAAATACACACAAAAAAAGAACTTGGTCTGGATAGGAAATGTTTTTTACTTCATCCACCCTAATGATTGATTTTAACGGCGTATCAACTCGCTGAAGCTTATTTTATGCCTTGAAGTTAGGGAATAACGTTCATTGTACATTTATATTTACATTTTTGTGTCGTTACTAAATATTTATTTTGCTCATGGTCCTATCAAATACAAATCATTTTTAAACCTATCTATTTGATCCCTAAATGGGAGACTAACAGGTTCAACCATCCCAGATCAGAGAGGACCTGAGAGTAATGTCAATGAAAGAGTACTCCACATTACCCAGATCTCCAGAACTGAAGCCTCACCCTCAGATCCAACTTATTGTCATACCTCGGATCTCCGACTTTTTGGGGGTGTCTTACTCTTTCTCAGAGGATACAGTCAGCGTATTTTATTAACTACCAACAGGTGGGTCATCCATCCTAGTTTTCCAACCTTGTCCTGTCTGATTATCATATCGTCAGATCTTCTTGGATAGGAAAGCGTACACTAGTTATAAAAGGGTTAAAAATGTCTGTTCATTGAAATTATGTAATCGAAAATGAAGAAAACTTTTACCTTGATTGAATTTGTAATTCATCGTTAAATATGACAAAAGATAAAGATTGAACTTTCTAAGATAATAAATGAATAGAGATATGAATATCTAATGTTATATCTGAGCATCACTTTGAACTGCAGATTGTAACAAATAATGGCAGTGTTAATGTTTTTTTAACGTACCATTATCGAAGCAAATCTATGAGGTCTTTCTTTGATCAAATTCAAGGCTATTGTTTTGATATCATAATTGAACACACACACGCGCGCGCAAACTATCGGGTTCGGCTGAATAGTTCATACACAGATCAGGATATTTTCATGGCATGTGACTAAATGAGTCCCCTTTGCGGTCCCCATACTTCTTCCATCAGTATTACTGAGCTTGATTCTCATTGGTTAAAAAAGTCATCAACAGTAGATATGCGGTTATCAAAAGAACTTTTCAGCCAATGAACTTTTTATCCCACCCTCGTAGCTACAGTACCCGTCGACACCTGATAAGAGGTCAGGTTCTTCAATCGTTGCTAGTTAAGAGAGGCTCTTTAGCTGATAAATATTGTATTTGTCGCCATCAAGTTATGCTTAACTACAGGAAAATTTATGTGAATGAAAGATTTTTGACTTTTGATCTGATCATTAGTCCTAAACAAAAATACCATTTAATTATTTTGCTTCTCTTACTTGAAAAACTCCCCATAAATAGAAATAAAAATTGAAGATTGGAAATTTAAATTCTGTACGATTATTTACGACATGCAGCAACATTGTTTTTGCTTGAGATCCTCTGTCTATGAGATCCATCTTCTTCTCATTAAGAGCAATTTTTTTAAAAGTTAAAACTTTCTGGAGGGATTAAAAACATGATGGATAATATCATTAAAAGTTGTTTTTCGTGATGTCTGATTTTCCTGCATAATTAAAGTGCATTTTTAGTGTCACATTTTATGCTTAGATCAGTCTATTACTCTTTCGAAAACAAGCCTATTTATTGTATTTGCAGAATGTAGAACAATAGGAAAAATTTTGTTTGATATATAAAAAAGGAATGGACAGAAAAAAAGAAAAGAGATTGGTGAAGAATTCAACAAAAAATTATAAATGAGAGTGAAAGAAGTGGAAGGGGAAAAAAGAAGAGAATGTAGAACTTGGACGAAAAAGAAGAAAGGAGAAGAGAAAAACAAAACAAAAACAGATGGAAAAATAAAATTTAAAAAATAGATAAAGATAATATAAATAAATAATAAACATGATACAAATAAAATAAAAGTCAGATAAAAAAAAAGCCGAAAATAAAGCTGAAATAAATGAAAAGGAAAAGTAGAAAAATCATTAAAAAAACAAGGAAATATATAAAGATAAAAAGGAAAATAATAATAGAAAATTAATTTACTATTGATTTTTCGTTAGTGTTTTGTAAAAGGGTCGAGATTTGGTTTTATCCCGTTACATGTTTCTTTTTTTCCTTTTTTTAACACTATTTATGCTTTGTACCTGAGGATTTTATTCGTCAATTCATGAAATTTCACCTTTTATTCTTTTGCACTCCTCTAGTTTGATATATTCAATAATGAGTAAGATATGACCGACCTCTTCTTTATATTAAAAAAATGAAAGAACATTTAAAGGTGAGATTGGTGGTCCGTGTTGGGGATTAAAAGAGAGGAAATTCAGCATAAAGTGGTGACTCACAATGCCTTGAAGGAAAAAAAAGAAGGAAAATATGGTGAAAAATAAAGTATATCAATTGGTCGTAAAAAAGAAATCATAAAATTCTCCATCGGCGTTCTCTTCTATTTGTCTGGTTGGCGAATGATAGATCAGACAGAAAGAAAAGTGAAATAAATTGTACGCAGATTTCTATTCATTCATCTATATTTTTCTTTATTGATCGCTTCTCTTTTAATCGCTAAATTTCGGATCTTACCATATTTTCCAGCATTATAAAACGCTGAAATTACAACGGTATCTAGAGGACTTGCGTCAACTTGTCCAAACTCAATGACTGGCCATTTCAAACTTCTAATTTGGCCACCTCTTCATAATATTGAAATATGGTCAGCACTTGTATATTTTTTTTTATTGAAATGCGTGTCTTATATACTGGCAAATACGAGGATCATTAAATAAGTTTCCAGACTTTTTTCGTATGGACACTTTTATTGATAGTACACACATGAAACTCTAGTCCACTTCGAAGTAATCTCCTCCAGCTGCAATGACTTGTTGTACCGTTCCAAAAACTTCTGGAAGGCCCCATCGAAGTCCTCTCGTGTGAGCGTGTCAATGACCTTCGTCACAGCCTCTTTCATCTCCTCAATTGTCTCATAACGAGCTTAGGGAATAACCAAAAGTCACAGGGAGCAAAGTCTAGACTTTAGGGAGGCTGAGGAACTGTCTTGGTCAAGTAGTCTGTGACAAGGATGGAGTTGTGGACTGGTGCATTGTCCTGCTGGAAATGCCACTGAGCCGATTTGAAGAGTGTTGGCCTCTTCCGATGGAATCTCTTCCTGAACTCCCTTAAAACCTCAACATAGTAACACTAACCCAAACCCCTTGGCCAATCAACTCTGGTGTTCTGACTTCCTTACTCCTCTCACACCTCTCATCATCCCTAACAGACTCCCTGCCTTCCTTGAATCTCTTATACCACTCACAAACTGATGCTCGATTCATACAAGATGGTCGAAAAGCAGTGTGAAGCATTCCATACGTTTCTGTGGTATTTTTTCCAAGTTTAAAACAGAATTTTATTGCATATCGTTCTTCTAAAGTGTCCTCATGTCCAGATTGCATTTTTGAAATTCACCAGCTGTGACAATCAGGCTTTAGTAGGGTGTATTCCATTTGCTGCTGTAGCTGTTGATTTGAACCTGAAATCATAAAAATTGTTCAGTCATCTCATAAGATGTATAGCAATAGCATAGTGAATTGTCAAGAGTCTATGACAATTTTAAATGCCTGTACAAAAAGTCTGGAAACTTATCGAATGCACCACGTATGTGGTCTATTTTACTTCTCTTTCTTTTGTTTCATTTATTTTTGGTCGCTTAAAGGACTTATTTGGCGGCAATTAAGTTCCTGTTTATACAGTTTTTGTTTTCGTTCATTGCATATAAATAAATAAATAAATAAAAAAATAAAAAAGAATAATTAATTTGTAATTAGTATTCAATAAAAATCTATTTTCAGAAACAACAATGCTCGAGTAGAGGCGAATGAAACCCCTACACACATACATATATATATAGTATGCCCTCAAATAAGTAGACCCTTAACAATTAAAAAGAAGGTGAATTTTTATGAAAATCCAAGGTTTTAGAATTTCTAGTGGAACATTATAAAATCTAAAAAATATTATTAGATTATCGTCAAAATTGACAGCATTGAAATAAAAATAAAATTGCAACACCACTGTAACTAAAAATAAAAGGGTTTTAAATAATCCGAGCAATATAAATGAGGGATGTTCTAATTTTTGGACTTCTACCAGCGTTCAATCTCAGGTCGAGTCATACCTAAGACTCAAAAAATGGTACTTGATGCCTCCTTGCTTAGCACTCAGCATTATAAGGTAAGGAACAAAGTGGAGCAATCCAAGAAATGAAGTTACACCCTACCCTACACCTCGGTATAGTAGCTATTGAAAAGGGGGCCTTCGGGTCACCCTGGACTATAGGTTGCCAACTTTACTTACTTAAATATATTATGCTGGAGACGTAGTTGGCATAATGGTTATCGTCTAGGGGAAATCAAATCAAGAGCAAATTTTGGACGAGGATGATTGCATTTCACTTTACGTTAATGCTCTTTGGAACGGCATAACTTCATCTCATCCTCCCCCCAGTTATGGATAAATAACAGAGTGGGTTCTTTAAGACAACCATTCTAGGAGAAGGAAAATTCTGAATTCAATCCAGTTTTTCTCCGCTTGAAAAAAATTGACCTTTTGTCACATTCTATCCGGAGTGGAGTGGTTCGATAAATACATTCATATTGATGTTTTTAGTTTCGATGCGTAATTTTCATGAAATTCATAAATTTCTTTCTCTTCTTTCTTCTCTTCTCTATTCTGTTTTAATAAAATTATTTTAAAAGTAGATCGTAAACCCCAAATTTCGGGACTAATGCATATTTTGTTCGCAAAAGTTTTACAAGAATTATATGAACCAAAATGAAATTGGTTCAGAATTTACGCCTCCAACATTTTTCTGTTTAAGAGAAATTTCAGTTTTTCAGCCAATGGCTTTTAAAAAGAAATTGCAGAGTCAGTAATTTCTCCAGCTGTGCAAAAGGCATTACTTGTCAAAATCAGGTGCTGAAATGATGAACTCAGAGAATTTCTCAATATAAAGACGTAAAAACATCTGCGTCTTTGTTCATGCACAGCTCTAAAAAGCTCAATTTGGCTGCTTGTTTCTATTATGAACAGTTTGGCCTTAACAAAAGTACATATACACTCACGTGCATGCACAAAAACGCAGAGACATGGATGAAGAAATGGTAATCATTGAAGAAAATGGAGTCGGTAGGCCGAGTTTAAATCTGGGCGAGATTGCGTTTCATTCAGTGCTCATACCTTTACGAAAATCTTCTGTTTCTTCTTTCCTCCTGCAATGGATAGATAAAATGGCAATCTGGGCTTTCTAGTCTGGCAAGGGCTAAAAAACCCCACTCTGAATTCAAACCCCTTACCAGCACATTATTGATCAGCTTGGTAGGATCGTGCAGTGGTCCGAGAAAAACCTTGATGAGGTGTCGATAGATGCATGCACTTCATAAATTGTTCTATTTTATTCAAAGAAAACTGAAGAAAAATGAAATGAATAAAAAATACTCTCGCGTGTAAAACGCCGTGTAACTTTTTAAAGAACTGTCTAATATAAATTTCTAAATGACAACAAAAATTGCTGAATCGAAAACATTTAGAAAAGTGAAATAAGTAGGAGATACTTGATATTTGTTAGATTTGTCAAGATTTCACCTCTTATTTAGTGTAGAAGGCTACTTCAGCGAGTATCTATCTATCTATCTCTCTATATAAACACAGGCATATGTACCAGACACTTTGAATATATTTAGATTTATATATATAAATATATAAACCTTTTAAAAAATCGCAAGATTTCTTTGTAAAACCACTGTTTTCTGTATTTCAAAAAGAAAACGATACTTACGCTTTTGCTAATACCCAACTATAATAAAAAGTACTCGGACTACAAATAAAATGTTTTGGTTGATTTTTATACAGAATTGATTCACATTTGCAACATTTTATTTGCCAGTAATAAAAACTCAATAAAAAATATTGGGAACAACACTTGTTGGTCATATTTAATGGAACATGTCAAAATACACAACATATATATATATATATATATATATATATATATATATATATATATATATATATATTGCCAAGATGAAATAGCGCTGCCGAGACTTCGGCAATATATATATATATATATATATATATATATATATATATATGAAGTCTCGGCAGCACTATCTCATCTACTCAAAGTGATTTAAACATAGGTTTTGTTAAGGCGTGGACTGCTATTGACAAGTTATCGATAAAATAGAAATCTAATTTTCGTGATAGAATAAATTGGGATTTCTTCCAAGCTATGACTGTATCAATACTGTATGGATGCATCACCTGGATGCGAAAGAAATACATCGGGAAAAGGCTGGATAGGAACTATACAAGAGAGCTAGGCACTATTTTGAAGAAATTCTGGAAACAATAGCTCACATAACACTTGCTGTATTGCCATTTATCTTCTATCTCACAAACCATCCAAGTAAGATGAGCAAAACTGCGGAGTAGTGATGGAGAAGTAAGAACGAATTCATAAGAGACTTTTTCTTATGGGCTCCTTTTTTTTTAAGCTAATGATTGTTGATTTGTTGGTAACATCATGGATTCTTATTTTTATATTTTCTTTTGGATATTGTCATAACTTTTGTCTCTGTTTATTTTGAATTCATTTTTTTGTATTCTTTCTGTGTAAAAAGTGATTTGGATAATATAGGGTTTGAACATATTTTTAATATACATTTCTTCCTCTCGTAGGTGTTGGTGGCAACAAATCCGAATGGATTTTACATAAAATCCTACAACTATTTCAAATTTCATTTTGTTGTTGCTGTATGAGTAAAAATTTATAAGATCGTTTTTTTGTATGTTTTCTATCGACTTTAATTTCAAGTCGTAATTGTCTCGAAAAGATCTGAAAAATATTGTATGCTGTTTGCTTCATCTTTGAATGTGAATTTTATAGTTAGTTCGATATTATTTAATTTTGCTACGATATTTGATAGTTTAGTTCAACGAGGGTATATTAATAGTGCGTCATCTATGTATTTAAAGTTTTTAGAATTTTTGGGAAGATGTTTTGGAATGGTAGATTTTTGGAAATCGATAAAGAGGTGTACAATGACATTGCTTTAGGAGGAGCCTATGTGTTGGCCGAATTTTTCGTGTAGAAATTACTATTAAGATCGAAAAGAAAAAAAATGTTTCGAAATTAGTTCGTTGCTCTCATTTTTTGACCGGTAGGGGCAGGAATATTATGGATTTCGGGATTTTTTTCAAGTCTCCGCATTTGTCCACTGATATGTTGATGTATAGAGTTTCGATGTCTATTTTTTGTCTACATTAAATAATTTATGTAAGAGGTCGTTAGAGTTTTTGAGGTTTGTGCAGGGCTTAAGATTTTAGCAAGGGCTTTAGCTAGTTTATGTGAGGTGCAATTGAGGCCCGATACAGTAGACCGCATGGCAATAGACGGTTTTTGTGTTTTGGGTAAACCATCGGGTCTGGGTATCCGGGGGTCTCGTTCTATGAAGCGTGGCTATCATTTATTTTGCTTTTTTTCCATTTTTTTTTTACAAGCCTGTAAATGTTTTCTTGAATCCTTTAGTAAATAATTGTATAATTAAGAAGAGATTCTGTTTTGTTATCCATGATAATAGTTCCTTCATCAGTATTCATCATTTTCGTCTTTACCCGTGTTAGCCATCATGTATCCACCGATGATCAGAACGTTGTATTGGGGAATCTGTCGGACAAGGGAAGATGATTCATTATAGAAAGTGATGACAGTGATTTCATCATTGAAATTTGTAGATAATGGCTGGTTGGTTTTTATGGCATATCGACTCTTGTTGCTCATTTCATGCAAAATCCTGTTCATATATATATATATATATATATATATATATATATATATATATATATATATGAATAGTTTGTAGGTAACCAGCCTGAGATTAGTTGTTAGCAGACAGTTGTTTCAAGTATTGCAATCAAAAAATAATAGTTTTATTTGTAAAAAATTTAATCCTTTCAAGTATTGCTATTTAACATTAATAATTCTATTTAATATTATTAATTTGTTTGAACATAGTTAATCAGTTTCAAGTATTGTTACGAGGATCATTAAATAAGTTTCCAGACTTTTTTTTTATAGGCACTTTTATTGATAGTACACACATGAAATTCTAGTCCACTTCGAAGTAATCTCCTCCGGCTGCAATGCACTTGTTGTACCGTTCCAACAACTTCTGGAAGGCTCCATGGAAGTCCTCTTGCGTGTGCGTGTCAATGACCTTCGTCACAGCCTCTTTCATCTCCTCAATTGTCTCATAACGACAGCCTCTGAGCTTAGGGAATAAGCAAAAGTCACAGGGAGCAAGGTCTGAACTATAGGGAGGCTGAGGAACTGTGTTGATGCCCAACTTGGTCAAGTAGTCTGTGACAAGGATGGAGTTGTGGACTGGTGCATTGTCCTGCTGGAAATGCCACTGAGCCGATTTGAAGAGTGTTAGCCTCTTCCGACGGAATCTCTTCCTGAACTCCCTTAAAACCTCAACATAGTAACACTAACCCAAACCCCTTGGCCAATCAACTCTGGTGTTCTGACTTCCTTACTCCTCCTACACCTCTCATCATCCCTAACAAACTCCCTGCCTTCCTTGAATCTCTTATGCCACTCACAAACTGATGCTCGATTCATGCAAGATGGTCGAAAAGCAGTCTGAAGCATTCCATACGTTTCTGTGGTATTTTTTCCAAGTTTAAAACAGAATTTTTTTGCATATCGTTCTCACGTCCAGATTGCATTTTTGAAATTCACCAGCTGTGACAATTAGGCTTTAGTAGGGTGTATTTTAATTGCTGCTGTAGCTGTTCATTTGATCCTGAAATCATAAAAATTGTTCAGTCATCTCATAAGATGTATAGCAATAACATACTGAACTTTCAAGTGTCTACGACAATTTTCAATGCCTTACAAAAAAAGTCTGGAAACTTATTGAATGCACCACGTATGTAACACAAACAGTTCAATTAAACATCAGTCAGTTGTTTTCACACTGTTAAATGTTTAAACAGTTCTATTCAACCCATAGATGGGACCCTAACAGAGAGGACCTAGGAGTAATGGCAAAGGAAGGGTACTCCACATTCCCCAAACCCCAAGAGTGAAGCCTTGGTTTAGTGTCATATCCAGGATATTCTTTGAGGAGGTGGGTCTTACTCCTTTGCAAAGATGCAGTCGGCGTATTCTACAGCCCCAGCCGACTGATCTGTCAAACGTTTGGTCGGTATGGTACACACACACACACACACACACATATATATATATATTTATATATATGAGAGTTTATCTCTCACTTGTTATCTGAATTTTTCGTTTTTGCAAAATGAAATCTCATGCCGAAACATGTCAATTTGATTTTCTGTATTATTTTCCTTTATATATATATTATATATATATATAATTTTTTCAGAACTGTCTTTGTAACAAAACTTAAACTAGCAACTGTATTTTGTTTACACTTTCGATTTTAAAACATATTTGCTTTATAATCTGTACGTGTACAGTTGACTGAAATACTAATGGTGAAAAATACTTTTATAAGTAAAAGCTTATGAAAAAACTGAAGCAAAAAAATGAACCATTCTTCTATTATCAAAAATTTTAAACCCTTAAGTGTCAGTATTGTTAAGACAATATATATACTGATCCTACCAAAAAAAAAAAAAAGACTTATCATTTACTACAACAAATTTAAAACTTCCAACATAATTGTTTCCAGTAACCCTCCCTCTCCAATGAACTTCTTATAGGACGAGACTGATTGCATTTCACATAGCACTAATACCCTCGGGAAAGGAATGAATCCTATTATTCTCCCTCCAGCTATGGGTAAATAGTTGGGCAGACTAGGTTCTTCAGTCTTGGTGGGGCAACTAGTCTAGGAGAAAGAAAACTGAATTCAAACCTTTTAAACTCCGCTTAGAAATTGACCTTGTGTCATATCCTGCCCGAGCAGAGGGGTTGGTAAATAAATATACGAAAAACGTCGTATGTGTTCAAATGTCCTTTGGGAGACTGTCTCCGACGAAAATAATACGTACGTTGGTTTTACCAATACAACTCTTTCAAAACGTCTTACTATGCACCTTCATGATTCTAGCTCCATAACCTAACATTTTAAAACCCACTCTCTTCCCAAATCCAGATTTCGGAAGATTCAAGTTGAAAACACCAATATAATAGCACACGAAATCAATAAGCAGCGACTACAACTCCTACAGGCCCTGCATTTCAAAGTAAAAAAAAAAAAAATTAACTTTGGAAATAGCGACAATGTTTTGAAATGCCTTTAGTCTTTTTTTATATTCTCTTTTTCTTGATAATATTCTAATTCTGTCGATAGTGTTCTGTTTTAAATTCGTTCGACGTCATCGGCATCTCAGTTTTATTCAACTTTGCGTTTACGTAATTTTGTAATGTAATAAAAAATCTAACAACTTAAAAAACACTCTTTACACATACACATAAACAACCCTTGATGATGGCCTATGAAAGGTCTGAAAGCACTTGGGACAATTTTGGTAAATTTACTAATTCCAACCTAAAGCCAAGACACTTGTCAGGAAACTTTAAAGGATCTTGATAAAATTATATAGACAAAATGCGTCTTTATTATTTAATCAAACATGCTTAAATGAAAGACTGCTGCCCAACCACACACACACACACACGCACAAATAAAAAACGCCGAAGAAACAAAAAAAAAAAAAAAATCCGAATATATAGAAATTCCAAACCCCAGTGACCTCAAATTTAGATCCATTGTAGCAGGCCCGTCGTACCCAACGAACAGACTTAGCAAAATAATAGACATTTTACTACAACCTTTCCTAAACATAGATTTTTTTAAAACTCCATACCCCCCAAAATCGACCTCAATACACTCATAGTTACATTTGATGTCACAAACCTGTACAGCGATATCCCCCATGAATGAGCCATCGCATTTTGGATTGATAATTACCAAGACACATTACACCCAAGATTTTACAAAAATATTATCATAGAGGGTATAGAAATAATCCTTAATAATAGCTCCTTCCAATTCAATAACATTAACTATATCCAGAACATAGGAACAGCTATGGGAACTAAAATGGCGCCAACATACGTTACCCTAACTCTAGTATATTTAGAAGAAAAACTATATGAAATAATAGGTAAAAATACGGCAACGACATTAAAAGAATTTACCAAATCATGGAAAAGATATTTAGATGATTGCTTCATATTCTGAAAATGCCCATGGGGAGACATTTACGAATTACACAACCTACTACAAAACATACACCCAAAATAAAATTTTCTATGGAACATAGCTCAAAAGAATTACCATTTTTAGACATCCTTATAAAAATCGTAGATGGCCAAATCATCACAGATATCTACCACAAACCCACAAACAACCAACGATACATCCACTTCAGAAGCCACCACCCACAAACTGTATGAATCTATCCCTTGCACTATAGCACGTAGAATACACACAGTAATCACGGATAAAAAATACACACAGTAATCACGGTTAAATAACTACATACAACCCTAAACCAGAGAGGATACTCAACAACACAAATAGATAAGGGATTCGAATTAGCAGAAAAAATACCACAGAAAGAATCAAGAAACCTGAAAAAGCACAACAATGAGAAACCCCTAGCATACGTCGCAACCTACTACAAAAACAACCCAGAACTATTTACAGAAATAATAACAAATCTAGAAGAACTTAAAAACATTGACAAAATCAAAGAAATTCTAGACACAAAAAAATCATTAAAAGCCAAAGACAACCTAAAAATCTTAAAAGAATACTCACCTCTTCTACATTTGGATAAAACACAACACAAGGGGTTACCAAATGCAATAATATACGGTGTAAAATATGTGATATAGTTATAGAAGGGAAATCCTATATCTTTAAAAACCCGGAAACAAAATTCAAAATAAATAAAGACTTAAGCTGCAACTCAAAAAACGTAGTCAACATAAATGAATGTAGCAAGTGAAAAGAAATATATATAGGGTCAACACAGGCCCTTAATACAAGGACTCCTCTTCACAGGAGCAATATCAAAATAACAGAAAACAGAAAATTAGATGTATCGAAATACCTATTCGAATGTAGTCAAGGTGAATCTAAAATAATGCCCATATAACAATCTAACGACTACACACTACTTCAAATAAAGGAAATCTAAACCAAAGTTGAATAAAATATAAATCACCCCCCACCACACACAAATGGACATAAACATACATAGATATGTATATACGAGCATATACACACTAAAAATCATTATCAAAAAATAATCACCACTATATTTTTAACCTCACTACCACACACACACACACACAAAAATCTCAAGACACACATTCATACATACAATGACAAAAAATAACAGTAAGTGAAATACGAAACCACTCCAAATCACACACACACACACACACACACACACACACACACACACACACACACACACAACGTATCAAATATCAAAAGCAAATGATGAGTAAAGCAGACTAAGGTAAATACATTCTAAGAAAAAACCCATAACCAACTGAAAACCATTCAAACTACAAACACGAGTGAGTTCAAGTCTCATTGAGTACCCCATTAACAAGGCCTTGTGCCATACATATTCTCTGACGAAAGCAACAAGCTAGAAACATACAGATATGTAAGAACAGAATAAATAAATAAATCCTAAAAAAATACAAATCAATTGGGGACCTACTCATTTTAGAATATATTTATATGTGCGTGCACACACACACACACACACACACACACACACACACGTACGTTTATATGCTATTTACGTTTAGTCATTATAATGAATTCTATTAAAACAGAAACTGCCGAATATTATTTATTGTTTCTTTTGAGTTTTATTTTTATACCAACCATCTGCTCGGACAAGAGTATTAAGCCTGAGATTTTGTTTTAGCAGTTCAAATTTCACGGACAGCCACAAGAAAATGGTCTTAACCGAAAAAAATCCCCCCCCCAAAAGCAAAACAAAAAAACTAAAAAAAAAAAACCCTGTAAAATAAGAATTTTACGATTACATCTATAATTTGCTTTGTACGTAGCTTTTCATGATTTTTCCATATCTTCAAGAAGAAGAAAAAGAAAAAAAAAAAAGAAAACAGTTCTGTATGCACTCAATAATTTTTTCCAATTTTTGTTTACGTCTGTAGCGTATGTGTGCGTACCATATACATACAGTGTCTGTATAAAGCACATACGCAAAATATGTATATACATGTTTTTATATATATACTAAGTGTGTATATGTGTTTTACTGTTGAGTATGATAAGTTGTTGACGTGGTAAAATGATAAGATTTCGAAAAGCTTTTACACACTGTAAACCCAAACAATTACTTAAAGTTAAGAAGTCATGCTGTCGGGTAATAATTTAAGATCAAAAGGTACCAATACCTATGTGAATTTAAAACTGGTTTCTGCCAAATGGATAAATTATTTGTTCAAGGAAAATTGGCTTTCCGTATCAGATCTCCTTGACTATCTTGTCACTCCCAATCTCCAGTTAACCCTCCCCAAAACAAAACAAACAAAGCAAAACAAAACACAACAATAAAAGTAAAAGGAATATTTTTCAGTTCAAGAAAAAATGAAGTAAACAGGTTGCATATCCGCATGAGACCAAATAAAAACAAACATGATATGATACACTACAAACAGAAATATCTACTTCAATAATGCGAAAGTGTTTGTTCTCAACAGATTGTTAAAATATCTGATGTGGTGCTACCAAATTTTATGTGCATATGTAATGGATCAGGTTGAAGGTTTTAACATAAAAGATTGTTCTTCATGGGGAAAAGGTGTTCTCATTTAATAGGGTTTTCAAAGGATACATATAATCACTCACTTCCCTCACGCTAGGTCTAGGGTAAAGACCTGGTGAAGGATTGTAAGAAATCGAATATAAAACTGAAAACAATGACTCGAAGATTATATAAAAAAGAGCAAAAAAGACTGATTACGGCGACCAAAAAAATAAACATCAACAGAACAACAATAACTAGAAAACAGAAATAGTAAGAGGATCAACTGTACGGATATCTAAAGCGACAAATTGACGAAATCTCACATGAGAAGACATGGCTAAGAAAGGGAAACCTTAAGAGGGAAACTAAATCTCTTTTAATAGCAGCACATAACAATCCCATAAGGACTATGTTAACGTAAAAATAGATAAGATAAAAAAGAATAGCAAGTGTTGGTTATGTGGTAATCGAAACAAAACGATTAAGTATATAAAAAGTGAATATAGCGAATTAGCGTAAAAAGAGGTACATAACTAGACACGAATGGCAGTGAAGATGTTCCACAGGGAATTGTGCAAGAAATAAAAATTTGACCATACTAGAAAAAAAAAGAAAATCTGCACAATAGTAGACTTTGATGTCGTGCCAAACCTCAGAGTAAAATTCAAAGAAAGCGAAAAGAGAGATAAATACCCAAATCTTGCCAGAGAACTAAAAATAATTAAACATGAAGATAACGGTGATACCAATTGTAATTAGTGCACTTGGAACAATTCCCAAAGAATTGATAAAGGGTTTGGCAGACTTGGAGATAAGAGGACAAGAGGAGACCATCCAGACTACATCATTGTTGAGATCGGCTAGAGTACTCAGAAGAGTCCGGGAGACCCGAGGGGACTTGTCATTCAGACTTCAGTGAAAACAATCCGTTACTACGGATACGAAAAAAGAACAAGACGAGACGAAAAAACGTTGCTATGGCGTGGATTAAATACAAAAAGGTAAATGATATGATCCCACAAAGCTGAATGATAAACTGTCTCGAAATATACAAGATAGCCGACGAAGTGATAAACTTTGTCGAGAAAACCATGGAAACCTGAAAAGTGGAATTGACAGCAGGAGGAAAAAGCTAAGATGAGACCAAGATCCAGAGAAGTATTTTTCAGGGAGATGCACTATTATTATTACTATTTGTAATAGCGATGATGTCACTCAACCTCATACTCAGGAAATGCACAGCCGGATACAAACTTCATAAATCGCAAGAAAAGATCAATCACCAACTGTACATGGACGACATAAAACTCTTTGCAAAAAACGAAAAAGAATTGGAAACCCTAATACAGACAGTGAGAATATACAGTCAGGGCATAGGGAAAGAATTTGGCATAGAATGCTAATAATGAAAAGCGGAAAACGACACATGACGGAAGGAATGGAACATCCTAATAAAAAAAAATAATAACACTGGGGGAAAAGGAAACGTACAAATTCTCGGGAATATTGGAAGCACACACCATTAAACAAATGGAGACGAAAGAAAAAATTAAAAAAGGATATCTCAGGAGAACGAGAAAGCTACTCGAAATAGCAGAAACCTCATAAAGGGGATAAATACCAGTGTTGTCCACCTCGTAAGATACTCGAGATCATTTTTGAAGTGGACCAGAGAAGAACTTTAATAAATGGACTAGAGAACAAGAAAATTAATGACGATGCATAAGGCCTTGCATCCCAGAGATGACGTCGACAGACTATATATGTCAAGAAAAGAAGGAGGAAGAGGACTTGCCAGTATTGTGGACAGTGTTGATGCATCGATACAATGACTGGAAGACTAACATAGAAAAGCGCGAAGAAAGACTGATTACAGCTACCAGAAATGATACTGACAACATGAGGATCAACAGAACAAAATTAACTAGAAAACTAAAATTGGAAGAAAAACAACTGTATGGACATTTCAAGCAACAAATAAGTGACATCAAACGCGAGAAAACGTGGACGTGGCTAAGAAATGGAAACCATATGAGAGAAAGTGTATCTCTTCGAATAGCAGCGCAAAACAACGCCATAAGGACCAATCATATCAAAGCAAGAATAGATAAGATGCAACAAAATACTAGATGCTGGTAGTGTGGTGATAGAGACAAAACGAATAAACACATAATAAGCGAATGCAGAAAACTAGCATAGAAAGAGTATAAGACTAGACACGACTGGGTGAGCAAGGTGATCCACTGGGAATTGTGCAAGAAATTGAAATTTGACCGTACGAACAAATGGTATATGCACAATCCAGAATCTGTCCGAGAGACGTACAAACTCTTCTGTGATTTTGAGATACTAACGGATCACCTAATCTAGGCCAGACGAACAAACCTAATAACAGTCAACAAAAAAAAAAAAAAAAATGGATAAGAAAGAGAATTGTGGACTTTGCTGTCCCGGCTGACTACCGCGTAAAATTGAAAGAAAGCTAAAAGAAATATAAGTACCTGGACCTTGCTCGGTAATTGAAAAAAATATGAAACGTGAAATTGACGGTGATACCAATTGTAATTGGTGCTCTTGGTACAGTCACTAAAGGATCGATACAGGGATTGGATGACTTGGAAATAAGAGGACGTCTGGTGTGAAAAATTTTCAAAAGAGTAATAATAATAATGATGATAATAATCCCTTGTGAACAATAATAATTTCAAGTAACTGTACTTGAAACAAATAGTTTGCACACAGATATACTGTTTAAAGTATTCCTATTTAATACTAATAATCTTCAAATACAAGTACTCTCACTCCGAGTCTGAGTGGACCTGGAAGTAATGTCAAGGAAGAGGTTCTCTAACACTTCTCTGAACTCTAGAACTAGAGCGTCACAACCGATACAGTTTAGTAGTGACACACCAAGACCCCCTACAATTTATTTTGAAGAGGGTGTCTTACCCCTTTGCCGAAGGCATATTCTAAGCTCCGTTGATTGGGCCAACAAATTATTTGTCTTACTAAAATAATTGTTCACCTTCAATAAAACATATATCTAGCTTGAAGAATCATCTATAAACAAGTTAGTTATGTTTAATTTGAATATTTTAGTAAGTCAAATAAGACATTTTTTTAAGTTAGGAAATTTAAATGTTCTACGATCGCACCATGGCTTCTTACTGATTATTGTTAAAGATCCAATAGGGTGAAAATCCGCCTTTCTATATCAGGATTACAATATTCACGCTAAAACCTTTCTATGGGTCCTATAAGTTTGCACACCAAATTTAGTAGTTCTCCATCAAAACGTTTGTTTGTCTACAAAGTAGAGAAAAACAAACTAATAGAGATATTCTTAAAATTTGAACATTATTTTAAGTAATGAAAATTAGTCAGTTGTCTGAATTTTTCAGACGAGGCTTTTTATCATTCAGGGTTTTCGGACTATTGTCTTCATCTTTATATCTATAACGTTTCGGCCGATATGTACTCCGGCCTTCTTCAGGCGTTTGTCGAACTCCAGAGCCTACATAGAACTTCGAACAATGTCCTTTATTTAATTCACGGGGGTCGCTTGTTCTTATTTCGTTAACCATAACCGGGAATAAGTGCTAAATGTTCCTGTATTGTTACTCATCAGGATTGAACCTGCAACCTCCAGATGAGTTTCTTTAGAAGTTTAGGAAAATAACGCCTATAACCGTTACGCTATGTGTCCTGCTGGACGATTCAGAGTGAATTTTTGGGACTTAATGTTCTTACATCACAATGATTACTACTGTTATGTATGATTTTTTACATGAGCTCATATTCCGTTTTTTTTTATCTAACCTTTTTGATTATTGGTTCCCATATTGCTTTCATTACTATACTTGGTCTACTCAACAGGTCACTGTCGTCCAATATATGTGACATTTTTAGATACAGGTGGAATAATGAATAAAATCGGCGAAGCAAGTTCAAATTCCGATTAGAAAATTTAACGTTCTGATCTCTCTGAAAAAATAAAACGGGAATCCTTCCAAGGTGAATCTGTGTTAGTACTACTGTATGGTTGCACCACTTGGACTCTAACGGGACGCCTGTCTAAGAAGCTAAAGCGGACTATAGAAGAATGATGTATGCCGTTTTGAACAAATCCAAAGCAGCTCGCTACAAAACAGTAGCCGCACGGTCCATCTCACAAGCTATCCAATACATTATCGGCAATGCTGGAGAAATAAGAACGAATTCATTAGCAATATTCTCCTCTGAACCCTTACACATGGACTACTATACATGGACATACCAGTGTTTGCCAACCGGCAAAAACTTACATTCATCAGTTCTGTGCAAACACTGTATACCTTTTAAAGAATCTGCCAAGAACGATGTTCGATGGGCAAAGATGACAAGAGAGAGAGAGAGAGAGAGAGAGAGAGAGAGAGAGAGAGAGAGAGAGAGAGAGAGAGAGAGAGAGATTATTTTTTGCATGGATATTACAATATAGTCTATGCAAGGTCGACTTTTAGGGTCATTTGAGGTCAATAGGATTCATCTAACGGCAAAAATATGCCTTTTCTGAATAGAGTAAGATAAAGACTTCGATATGAAGTACAGAATTGTTTTGGATCACATAAGTGGTTGGATAGATTAGGTCAGATCCATGATTTTAACGAGACAAACTTTATAAGAAAGTACTGTATTTAGATAATGATATCAGATAATGTGATGAAGAAAGAACGAAAAATGAAAGCCAAATTGTTGAAATAAGCAATTTTTCGTATGTTTCGGTGCAACCAGTTTCATCAGATAGTGCTATATTTTCTTTTTAAAATAAAAACGGAAATTGTTGACAGAAGCCATTATAGATATTTTGTAGCTTTCAAAATTAAAAAAAAATATTTGAAATGCTGTTTTAAAATTTCCGTAATTATTTGTATATAAAACGCACAATTTTTCCAGATTTTTCAGACCAAAAGTTAGGGGGGGGGCGTGTTACACGCGAGGACTAAGCATTAATTTTTATCTGGTCACGTTTGTACCTGTATTCGAAACAGTATGATTGAAAGTAAGTTATATCCATGGTTCAAACTAACTAATATATAAAAACACTTTAAAAAAAAACCCTACAGAAAAATAGCCACTGGAATGTGAGTTTGTTGATAATTTGTTTCTTCTGTTATGAACCTATTTTTACCAAAGGTTTCTGATATGTTCGTGTGAATATGTTCTTGCCAGTCCATTCGGCTGGAGCTGTAGAATACACCGACTGTCTCTCTGTTGAGGGATAAGACTCCAGCCAACGAGTATCCTAGATATGACTCGAGGCTCTTGTAACGCTGGAGCTTTGAGGAATGCGGAGTTTCCCTTCATTGCCATTGCTACCAGGTCCACTCTAACTCGGAGTGGTAGCATGTGATAGGGTCCAATCTATGGGTCAAATGGAACTGTCTAACATCTAAGCTGTTTTGATCATTTAAATGTCTGTAAACAAATGACTGATGTTTACTTGAATTGTTAGTGATATTTGGCAATACTTGGAATTATTTAACTTTGTTGACTGAATTTGACATTAAATAACCTACAATGGTTAGAATGCCATAAAACGAAATTCAACCAATCAGATGTCTTTATCTTTACTGTGCAAATTTTGTGTTTTGAAACATTGTATAATCAATATGAATTATTATTTTTGTCGATACAAACCGGATAAAAGTTGAACAAATGTTAAATATAGTACAAATTTAGCTGTTACAAATTGCAAAATGTCAATTCTTATTTTATGCAAGAAGTGTTTTTTCCAGAACTTCGTAGTCGAACCTCAGTGGTGCGTATTATACATGAGTCCATGTTATACATTATTAATTACAGTATTATTATTATTATTTACTCGATAGAGTTTTTCACATCAGTTTTAGCTGATGGTATTTCACTGAAGTTTGAGTGACAGCAAGTCTCCTCAAGTCTTCAGGAATCTTCTCAGTATTCAGGCCGTTCTCAATAATGCTGTTGTTTGGATGGTCTCCACTCATCCCCCAACTTCCAAATCCTTCAGTCTCTTTAATAATTCTTTAGTTACTGTACCAAAAGCATCAATCACAATCGGTATAATTATCACTTTCATGTTCCATAGTTTTTTTCAATTATGATTGGTTCTTACGGCGTTGTTTTGTGCTGCTGTTTGGAGAGATTCTATTTCTCTCTAAAAGTTTTCTTTTCTTAGCCATGTCCAGGTTATGTCGTGTTGTTATATTGTCATCTACATGTTCATGCAGCATCATAACGACACAATAATAAAGACAGACGCACGCAGAAAGACGCAGGAAGACTTCTTTAACAAAGTATTACCTCTCACTTTATTGCAAGGGTTCGAAAAGGTTGTGTGGGGTTTTACTGTGAGAGGGAGCTGGAGATCGATCATAACTGCAATATTTTGACCCCAAAGTTATGACCGTCAGCGTTGTGTCTTTCTTGTTCTTCAGGGCTGCTCAACCAGAGGCCCAGGGCCCACTCTGCTGGGTAATGGCTTTCTTTACTGCATCTTATCAGCATCTTCTTCGGACCTCAACTCATCAGGGCCCAAAGGCCCCTTCGGCCTGGTGTGGCTTTCCCTACCACATTTCGTCTCCAACTGTCTGGAACTCCAACTCCGTCCGATCTTCAACTCTACTGCCACTGGCTCGTCGAACTCAACTGAGTTATATAATCGTTCGACGCCCACTCGATCATTGAAATCGAATGTTAAATCGTCATCAAGCGGAAATAACTGTCATGCATAGTCTGTCAACGTCGTCTCTGGGATGTAGTGCCTTGTGCATAGTCATTAGTTTTCTTGTTCTCTTGTTCATTTGTTTAAGTTCTTCTCTGGTCCACTTCAGAAAGGGTCCGGAATATATAATGGGGGGGGGGGTACAGCCCAGGTATTTATTCCTTTGATAAGGTTTCTGCTAGAGAGTTTTGTCTCGAGTAGTTTTCTATTTCTCCTGTGATATTCTTTTTGAATTTGGTCTTTCATTTTCACTTGTTTGATGGTGTCAGCCTCCAATATGCCCAAGTATTTGTCGGTTTCCTTTTCTCTGAGCGTTTAATCTTAATTTCGTATTTCCATTCCGCCAGTTAGATGTCGTTTGCCACTTTTCATTACAAGCATGGCGCATTCTTCTATGCCAAATTCCATTCCTATGTCCTGACTGTATATTCTAACTGCGTGTATCTATTATTATTATTATAGTTTTTTCACATCATCTAACGCTGATGGTATTCCACTGGAGTTTGAGTGACAGCAAGTTTCTTCAAGTCTTCAGGACTCTTCTCAGTATTCTGGCAGTCCTCAATAATGCTGTAGTTTGGATGGTCTCAACTCATCCGCCATCTTCCAACTCCTCCAGTCCCTTTAGTAATTCTTTAGTTTATTATTATTATTATTATTATTATTATTATTATTATTTATAACTAAAAAATATTGACTTGTAATATACTTTGTGATTCAATAATGATACTATAAAATATAAGTGAAGATAGAAAAAGAAAAAAATATTGTAGCCTTTCAGTCTGCTTTCATATAATCTATTTTTATTTCTATTTATTTACCTGTATTTTATTTTTTCATAATATTAATTTGCCTAAATCGAAGATATATCAAGAAATCCTGACTCTAAACATTGGCATTTTGATTTGTTTCGTATTTTCTTGTTTATACACGCTTCCTCTAGATTTTCAAATAATTTCCAGATTTTAAAAAATTGAAAGCTCCCAAGCAACGAATAATCAACGTCCGTTTCCCAGACGATTTACGTCAATAAATTCCTCCTCATTTTAAAAAGGTAATTTCTGTTATATCTGATGACGCTGTATAGATGGTTAATTTCTAAAATTGCTTTCATTTTTTCCAGTCATTTATAAGTAGTGAATAAGGTCTGTACATATTTACAAAAAGCGGTGAAGCAAGAAGAAAGCAATATCTTATATGAAGAAACTCCAAAACTAATCAAGGTTTTTCTGAATGTTTAAAACTGATATTGTTGTGTAATTATGTTGTCATATGATTGGCTCATTTTAACGGCGTATCAATTTGTCAAGGGGTATTTTATAGCTTGAGGTTAGGGAATCGAATTCATTGTACGGTCATATTTAAGTTGTTTCTTAAGAGATCTATTTGAGCCGTAGATGGGAAGTAACAGGCATTACCACTCCGGGTCAGTGTAGACCAGGTAATAATGATCCTTTGCCAGGATTATTCAATATTCTATTTTTGAATATTTTATTGGTCCTAATTGGAATTATTCCCTACTCCATGTTTACTGGGTTGAATAATATATATATATATATATATATATATATATATATATATATATATATATATATCTGATATATATATATCTGATATATATATATATATATCAGAAATATTTCATTTAAACATTTTTTTCTCGTACCATTCTCCCGAGCAACTGTCGGTATGTATGCCACTAAATAACTGTTTTTTCGCGTCAGGTGTAAACATCCATCAAAAAAGTTTTTTTTGCTGCTTTTTTAAAAACCTAATAGCAATATTTTTTGGTAAACATTTGTCATTGTAAAATTCTCGGTTGTTGTTGTTTTTCATCATCATCTGTATCTTGCACGTTTGGCTGCATTCCTAAAAACGCTATAAATAATTGGGGGAACTCAAAGGAAAGTAGTTCGATATTTGGCAGTGAAAATGTTCTGCGTTTTCCCATTGGCTGAGCACCAACGACCCGGGTTAAATTTTTCGATTACAAGTTTCTCGTCCGCCTTTTCTCTGTTGAATATTTGTGCTAAAAAACAATTAAACACACAAAAAATCTTTTCCTTTGAAAAGAAAGTCTTTGAATAATTCATACTAAACTTCGCACAGAGGCGCAATATCATTAGGGCTAGCTTTATATTTTATTCAAAATCAACCCATTCCCATTGGAGAATCGTTGGCCACTTTACCGCCACTACAAGTTAACGTTAGCTCGTAATATAAGACATAAACCTTAAAATATCAAAATTTGAAACAAATCGAACGTCTATTCACAATTAAAAACAAAACAAAGCAAAAACAAAAAACAAACAAGTAAAAACATAACAACCTAAGATTGACTGCGTTTAGTTTTGAGCCATGAATGACATAACTAAGTAATAAATGACTATATTTCTGTTTTTCTTTCGGAAGGAATTTGAAGATGTTGACATTTCAGTTCAAAATCATCATCATAATCATCATCATCATCAAGGCATGCTGACAACACAGATTTACATTGTATTTAAAACAAAGGCAAGGACATGTTCACACGAAAATTTAACAAACTTTTGGAGAAAGTAAGTTCCCAAAAGAAGAAATAAATTATAAATAAACTCGCATTCAATGGTTTCTTTGTTTAATGGCATATCAAACTTCGTGAGCTATTTAATGTCAAAGCCATCCTTGTAGAAGAACAGTAGTAGTACTATTTAACCAATAGCTGAGGGTGGGTATAAGTATGTTCATATCTTTCTTAAGAGTATTTGCCCGAAAACTTTATAACGCGACTAGAGTTCAAACTTTCTTGCTTAGAAACCACAATCGTGCACTTTAACTACTTCACATTAAAGATGTTATTTCTCTATAGTCGTATAAAACACAAGTGTTTGTTACACATTAGTGGGTTTGGGCTATAAATATAACTTACTTTTGGTCATGGCGTCCAGAATGTGGCGACGCACGTGGCTGAAGGAAAAGAAAATTCTCGTGTGTAATATTCACTTCAGCTTTTAGGCTTAAAAATCTGAAAAAAGGGTGTATTTATTATACACGAATAAATACTGTAGATTAATGACAAAAAAAAAAAAAAAAAAACCAACAACAACACATTTGTTTTTTTAAAAACGGACCGAACAGAAAATAGCCCAACTACCATCAACAACAACAGATATGTAAGGATTCGGACTGAGTTCTCTGGGGCGTAAGATCTCTGTTGAGATAATTTGTAATCGAACTGGGACTCTACAATATAGAGCGAAAGTATATTTATTTGTAACTCTCTCTGGACTCTGGCTAAATACTTGAATGCTATGCAAAAGAAGTAACGTTTAATACACAGACTTTTCTATTTTTATAGATTGACTTTGCCTGTACGAGTGCCAACACAAGTCGACAAATTTCGGTGAGTCTCGTCATCAGTCTTTCAGGCATTCCATACATCAGAAAACAGAACCTGACGATCTTCTCTTTTCATCATCTTAGTAACAAAGACTGGCTAGAGACGCTATTGAGGTTTACATCTTCAATACAATCTTCAGTACATCACCTCTCTACCTTTTGAGCACCACTACGCCATGACACGCCATATCACGCCAACTGACAACGAAAGTATTCCTATTTTGGTAGCTCCACACAATACTACAACAAAGGCATACATCAAGAACTGCATCACAACAACTTTCTAAATTACAGACAGTAATATGAAAAAAAATTCTTCATGAATTTTTTTTAGTAAATACATTACGCTTTAAAATAAATTTCGAGCAGTAATTACGTAATTGTTTTGAAACAGAAAGCTAAGGTTCTTCTCATTCTAGCGTTTCTTTTTTTTTAAATTGAATAAAATTCAGAAGATACAACATCACATAATATCTTTGCCTCAGAGGATGGTTTAATATGAAAACCAAAACGTTTAACGTTGTGAAAAATTTCAATTATAAACATATTCTGAATACCTTGGTTTTTCATATATATATATATATATATATATATATATATATATATATATATATATATATATATATATATATATATTCATTTATGTTGTGTTGTATTAATGACAAATAACAAACATTTTTGATAAAAGATGTTTATTTTTTACCTAACATGTTTCGCCATATTACATAGCATTTTCAACGGTAAGTGTGAAAGGGATGTTTGTTTTTATGTTATGTTGTTGTTGGTAACAAATTAGCGTTTGCGTTGGATTTAACGTAAATGTTTGTTAATGTTATGTTCTGTAATGACCAATTAAGCCAAAGTTGGAGATAAATTAAAATTTCCAGACCTTTGTATTATTATTTCGGGTAGAAAAATAACCTCCGATTCTATGGCTAATCGTTTCTTTTTATTGAGTATATGTTTTATAATTTTTGCTTCTTTCAGATCAAAATTATGTTTTTCTTTGTTTCTGTGTAAGACTAGGGCATAGCTAGTGTCGTTTTTTGAGAGAGCTTTTTTTGAGAGGTCGCATGTTTCTCCAATCTATGGTTTATTACATGTTGCACATCTGGTTGAGTAAACTGCTGCTTCCGGAATGTTTGTTTTAAATTTTCATTCCCTTTTTTGTTTATTATATCATTTATAGTTTTTGATGTGCTGTTTACAATTTGTACATCTGATACGTGTAGTGTATTATTGAGAGAATCAATTTTCTTTATCTATTGCGGACTTTTTTCCTCTTAGTAGTTTTTTATGTTGTTTCTTCTTCACTACGTTTCGGCCAAATTTCACCTCTGGCCGTCTTCAGGTGATTAACCGCGACCTCGGATAGGAATGCTGAGTCTTGTAACCGTATCCCCAGTAATTACTGCCTTCCATAGTTAGCCGAAACGTAGTGAAGAAGAAACAACACAAAAAACTACCAAGATGAGGAAAAAAGTCCGCAATAAATAAAAAAATGATTCTCAGATTGAGAAGCCTCATCTCAAAAAGGATTCCAATTAAAGACAATTGTATTATTGAAGTTTTTGGTTTTTGAATTTGTGCATAGTATGATTCTTCTGGTATCATTATTTTTCGTTTTATTGGTATTGTTATTGTATATTTTGTAGGTTTTTCCTTTTGCATTAAGTAATAGGTCACATTGGAATATATAGGTATTGTTAATGTATATTTTGTATTATGATGTAAAATTCTAAAAGAAAAAAAGCTGGATCCTAATAATACTAGAAGAGAAGAAACTACCCTTACTCGACTACGCATTGGACACACTCGACTGACTCACTTCTTCATTCTTAAAGAAGAACCTCCCCCAAAATGTCCATGTGGAAACCAATACTCAATCAAGCAGATTTTGATAGAATGCACAAAACTCAACAACACCAGGAAAAAGTTTTATAAGGCGAACAGTATGAAGGAACTATTTAAAAAAATTGCTCTCAAAAACATAATCAACTTCTTAAAAACAATTGGCCTCCTATTAAAGATATAGACTACGTTACCAACACCTTCGACTATCAAGTTTATACAAATAAAAAGCTTTGACATTTATATACACACACATACATATCAGAATTTAACACTCAATGAACCTTAAGAGGTCAATTTGCCATAAAACTCAACCATCACCAACCTAAACATTTGCATTTACAAATCATATATACAATATATGTGTAAAAAGGCTCTGGAATTAAATAACCCATTGAGGTTGATATGCCATTAAATCCAACCAACCAACCAAAGTATGATGTAAACATTTCGGTTTCAGTTACCATCATCAGGACTTGGATATCAGAATAGTTCACATAGTGATGGATGCTTGTAGAAATAAGTCCTGATGATAGTTACTGAAACCAAAACGTTTAACGTCGACTTTACATCATAATAAATTTACCTATCTGGATGATGTTTTTCTGCTTTCTTCATACTCTTGGATTTTCATCCATATTTACTTTCATATATATATATATATATATATATATATATGGTCCAACAGAATGATCTGGTCACTGGTCCCTGGTCCCGTAACCTGATTTGGTCGGAGGGGCGCAACTTATGCCGCATGTCTTCAGCTTATCCTTTTACAGGTCTATAACTCATTTGAATTCAGATTTCCTTCTCTTAAATCAGTTGCAATTTCAAGGTTAAAGAGTTCAGTCTGTCTTATTATTTATCTATAACTAGCTGGAAAATAGTTGGATGCCTAGCTTTCCCAAAGATGTCTTTGCTATGTGAAATGCAAACAGCCTCGTTCAGGATTTGAACTCGAGTAGCCTAGTTTACTTTCTACAATGGTAACTATTGTCCCACAAGCACCTTTCTTAAGGGTCCATAAAATCAACGTCTTTTGATTTTGAATTATTCATTTCAAATATCAGTGACCAACCGGATTTAAAATTGCTTCTGCACGGGTGCTCGTGATGATGAACTGGTAGGAGGTATCGTATGGAATGGTGAATATTGTGCGTTTGCGATTGAACTAATCTTACTACTAGTGTCTGTGTTCGATACAAATCAATTATACAAACCTGTTATTAATGTGTGATTGAGAAGATTTTCGCACATTGAATAACAAATTATATCCTATGATATGATATGCAAAGGGCCATTTCCATTAAACCCAGCGTTAACTATTTGTTCGGACATTGCAATAAAGGCAGCAACTCATTCATGACAAATGGCTGTTCATGAGATCAATTATACTAAGTATGAACAGTCAACTACGAAGCATACATTGATAACTAATAATTCTTTATAATAACTAGCTCATATTATAATTTTCCGCTTTAGAAGACACTAGATCACGTGACTAGCCTTAAACAGATCAAATAAAAACTTAAAAAAAGAAAATTGTACGTCGGAGGTACCATCAAAGTCATCAGATCCTGAGGAAAGGTTCCAATGAATTGAAAATTTCGTTCATTATTTCATTTTACATTCGGTTTGCCATGTAAACCAGATATAATTTGAGTGAGGAGAAATGTTTCATCTATCTCTAAATAGGTTTGTGGAGTTATCGTAAAAGCTTGATCAGCAAGAAATATTGGTCACAATATAACAGTGCTTGTGTTCGCTTTAATTTGAACTCAATAATAAAGGATATTTTGTTTGTCTTCTTTTTTTTTCAAAAATTATTTTAAAAAGTCTAGTAAGATTTTGAAGATAGAGTCGATTTTCTGTTGAAAATTTTTGGACCTATTTAGTATATATAGTTTGTTATTCAAGTGCCTTAGATATGATACTAAACTGTTTCTGATAGTGAAGGTGCATGTCTGGAGATCTGGAAAGTAGGGAGAACTCATCTTTGCTATTACTCCTAGGTCCACTCTGACTCGGAGTTGTAGTACCTGTTAGGGTCCGATGGATATGTTTAAAAATTATCAGTATTCGATTGGACCAAGTGAAAAAAAAACCTATGAGGAACAACAACACAAAAATACGAATATAAATATACAATGAACGCGATTCCCTAAACTCAAGGTATGAAATAACATTGATAGGTTGATATGTCATTAAAATCAATCAATAATAATCATATTTATGGATTTCAATTTGAGGAGGAGTATAGAAATGTATTGGCGTGTTTAGAATGTATCTACTGTAGATAAGGACAGACTACTGTACAAGAACATCTCTACACGACATTCTCATTTGAAACCAATAAAATATGCTTAAAACTGGCCTACTCAACGTATCTGATACTAATATTCAGTTATCGATCTGTCGGCATGCTTAGAATTGATCAAATATGTATTTTTGGCTCAAAGATATTTTGCATCATGATTAATCGATTTATCCGAAATATCCGAAGCTGTAAATTGATCCGTACAAAAAATGTCGAGTATCGAGTATCAAATCGATTCAAAAAGCCAGGCAATTCGATTTATTATGCACTATCGAGTGGATCTGGCTAAACGTTTTCGATCCTGGTTGTGTAAGCAGGCATTTTGTTGCTCTCTGTCTTCAGTTGTTCTTGTTGAGAGAACTTTGTCGTTATTATGCACTGTAAAATTGTAACTGACAACACCACCGATGAAGGCGCTTGGCATAACGGCTATCATCTTAGAAGATGGACACAGCCGCCCAAGTTCAAATCATGGAACAAAACTATTTACTTTTCACTTTCCCGATAATATCCTTTAGAAAGGCATAAATCTATTTCTTTGCCCGCAGCTATTAGTGAATAGTTGGGCAGTCAGGGTTATTTAGACAGGAAACCATTCTAAGAGAAGGAAAATAACTGAATTTAAACTAGATGTACTCTGCTTAAAAATTGACCTTGTGTCATATCCTGCTCGTAATGGAAGGGTTGGGTAAATACATAAAAGACGAAGCAACTCTGTGGTAAGATTTTGTTCTTTTTTCATTATCTATCTATCTATCTATCTATCTAGCTATGACGAGTATGTCAAACATATGACCATTTATAACCACACCTGCGGCCCGCACAAAGGATATAAAATTTTCCTTTAACGGACAAAATTTCAGTTTTTCTGATCTATAAATTACAGTATTTAAGGAAATAAATCACAAGTTTTTTACATTTTGATTTATTCATGGAGTTCTATACTCCAAGATAATTCACTATATAGAAAAGAGACAGCACTGGAGGCTGGTTCGAAACGTTCCTTGGTTCAATGAGAACAGAGCATTTTAGTTTCTGTTTGACTTTGAGATAGCTACTATACTGGCTTCTGTATTGTCGGCTTAAAAAAAATTTAAAGAAATCTTTACTTTTAAAGGTGGAATAACTTTTTCCTGATTTAATTGAAGCAAGTATAAGATTTATTTATTTCATTTTGTCATTTACTACACAGAAAAGGTATTTCTTTAGGAATCTTGGACTTTGTTACTTGGAAGTTAAATCTTCTTATTTTTGAATTAAAGTTTATTTAACATTTTCTTCCATGTTTGCTAAACATTTTTTAATTGAAGTTTTTAATGTTCTTCACAAAAAAAAAAAAAGAAAAAAGAAAAAAAGAAGACATGCTTCCATTATGAATTGTGTTTTTGCGAAATCTCTTTATTTCTAACTGGTAAAAACGTTCATCCCTGTTCTTTGTATTGTAGTGGATCTAAATTAAAGAAAAATGACGTATAAATATAGTTTTATTAGATAAAATTAACGTTAATATTTTGTTGATTAAACTGTCGTTAAGTTTAGATTTTCTGAAGACATTTTTCAATGCTTTTATTTTGACTGTAAAACTTACTCATGTAAAATTTAGATAAAATACTATTATTGGTCAATGGTTATAAAGTTATTCTAATAATTTTCATTGATATAGTGGTTCGTAAGATTTATTCATTGATAAAATTTAATTCTTTTATGAGTAATTTTTATTTTTGTTTTAAACATTAAAGAATCTTGCATAGAATTTTAGTTTGTTTTACAATTAAAAACGTGAAATAGCAGCAAATCTAATATCTTTATATTTCTACGTATATCTAATGACATATAATTACATGATTAAATTCTAAATAATTAATCCAATATTTATTTTTGATATCGTAAAAATACTGTGAATATTATATAATAAAATTTAATATATTTAATTCGATATTTTTGATATTTTAAAAACGCGGCGAACGAAACTTTAACCTCTGTTACTCATTGATTTCCCCAGGTTTTTCTAAAAGTATTTCTTTATCCAGTCGAGCAAGAACTACAGTGCTTTTTTCACAATAAAGCAGAGATTAAAGTACACTGCAGTAGATTGCTCCACCTCGAAGCTTTCTCTCAAAGATAACTAAAGCCCTCTCTTATCTTGGTATTCCCCTTATGGGTTGCCTCAGGCACCGTAAAAAAAATAGCACAATTTAAAGTATTTATCAAGGCCTGTTATAGTGATTTAATGTTTATGAAGAACTGATTGAACTGGTCACCATGAATGACACTGCAACAGGCCAGGACATCTTTGAGAACGTAGAGCAGGTTCTGCATATCTACGGTTTTGATTTGAATAAACTTTCTTGCTTATCTACTGACAGTGCTGTCATATATGATTGACAGAGATAACGGTGTTGCTGCCAAGTTACGAACAAAAATTAAAAAAAAGAGTCGCATCCAATTTCATCCTTTGCACATTTTCATTGTATTATTCACAAGCAAAATTTGTGTTCAAAGATTCTAAAATTGGATAATGGGCTTAGCTTGGCCATAAAGACTGAACTATATCTAAGGTCATGCTCTTAACCACCGTTAGTTTAGTCAGTTGTTGGAAGATATGGATAATCAATTCAGTGATGTTCCATTCTACAAAGAAGTTCGCTAGTTGCCATGTTACAAAGTGTTGAAAAGATTTTATTCGTAGAAACAAGGAATAATTATGCTTTTGAAAATGAAAGGTCGAAACACAGATGAAATAAAAGATGAAAGTTATCTCCAAGATCTGGCTTTTGCTGTGGACATTACTGCACAATTAGTTGATCTTAATTTGAAATTACAAGGTAAAAACAAGCTCATCGCTTGATTATATGATAAAATCAAGTGTTTCATTCCAAAACTAAGCAAATGGAAGTATCAGTTATCAAATGAAAATTTTGTTCATTTTTCGGCATGCAAAGAGCTGGAAAAAACTCTGCCAATACTGCGTCAGTAAGTATGCTATGTCACCTGGAATTGTTGTCAAAAGAATTTCAGGAAAGATTTCGAGATTTCTCGCCTTTTGAACATCAGTTTGCATTATTTTTAGCACCAGTCACCTTTTTACGTTGTCAAGGCAGAGGAAAGTCTGCAGATGAAACTATAAGAAATAAAGTCGGATTCTACACTCTGAGTAAAGTATCATAAAATCGAGATACCTGGTTTCTTTTCATAACTTCATGAAAAAATTTAAAACTTCAGAAAGTTTGCAACAAAGTTTATATCAATGTTTGGTTCTACCAATGTGAGTGAACAATTATTTTCCTTTATGAAGCCAAAACTTCTTAAAGGCTGACTGATCAACATTTGTCACATCTGATTAAAGTCAGAACTAAACAAACATTTCACGCAGACATACCAAAAATTGTCAGGCAAATGAGGTTTCAAGCCTCAGGACAAAACACTAAAAATGATTGAATAGTTGCAAATAAATTTTAGGTTTTGAACTGTTGTAACTTTTATACTGTATTTGTTTTATTTAAATATTAGTAAATGACTTCAATTAGTTATAATGTGCACAATTAGTTGTGTGATAACAATATATATGTGATCCATGTTGCCCTCAAGGTTTGACATACCTGATCTATAGAATAGTTCTGTTACCCTTACCTGAAATTAGAATTTTAAATTTTCTGATGTTGAAATGATGGACATAAATGCAGAACGCAAGATTTTGATATTCTTTAAAGCTTTAGTCAGTCGTATGACTGTCATTGAGCTTACCACAAAATAATTTTGCAATTGCCTGAAGTAGCTGCCAACTCTGGGTTAGTTCGCAGATAGGTAAAAACAAACAAAATCTATTTTACAATCTTTGCAGTAAAATATACACAAAACAGTTACAAATGATGATTGTTACTATAAAAGTGAGTAAACTTAATAGAAAAGAAATTTAGTTATTATATCTAAAAATATATCTAGAGTTGATATTGTTGATATTGTAATATTCTCAAAAACTGTAATGAGTTTTTGTTGAGAAATATGCTTTTATAAAACTTTAAAGGATATTTAAGAGATTTATCGATTTTTGTTTTGTTTTGATGGTGAGTCTAACTAAGCAATGATTCTTTATAATTATTTTTTCTTTTCAAGATTGAAGAATTGCTAATAAACGTTATTAGTAATTTTTAATTAAATATGAACAATTATTTTAAAAAGACAATTCATTACTTTTTTCTTTGGAATTTTGGAAATTGAAATTAAGTCATTGCTTGTCCTGGGTATGACACTAAATAATATCTAATGGTGTGGCTCAGGTTCTGGAGTTATGGGGAATGTGGAGTACCCCTTCATTGCCATTACTCCCATGTTCACTTTGATTCAGAGTGGTAGTTCCTGCCTCGGTTCCATCTATGGGTCAAATAGATCTGTTTAAATATTATTCGTTTTTGATAGAACCGTGAGCAAACATTTATCTAAAGAAAATCAACACAAAAAATTTAAATATGGACGTAATTCCCTTACATCTAGGCATAAAATAACCCTATACGAGTTGAAATGCCTCTAAAATCAATCAATCAATCAATCAATCAAGCCAAGATAAAATATAGATTTACAATTGTTCCAATTTTAGATGAGTGCTGCATGTTGCTTGCACCGTCGGAGGTTGCATTGCTCTCATTTGAAAAAAAGCTTTTTGATATGAATTTCCTAAATAAGTAACATATGTTACTACAAAATAGTGACAAAGAACAGTGTGATTGAAGTGACGAGGATTGAATCTCGGGCAGCAACCTTTTCATTATGATAACTCTATAACTTCGAGTTTAAGATTGTCATATATATTCACGCCTTTTCTTCTCTACACAAAGTAAAGAAAAGAGGTAATTTCCAAAATACTGGTCATTCAACATAGTATTTACACTTTTCGAAGGAATGCTAAAAAAGTTATCTGGTCGACTAAGAAGGGAAAGAGTTCGAGAAATTAAAACGTATATTTTATTCCACATATTCATTCCACAGTTTAGCACACTTGGCCTACCGTTTCGTTGCCCCTCCCACAAAAATTAGATTATTCCCACCGAAAAAAGACCCCCACAACAAAATAAAACAAAACAAAAGTAATTTCTTTCTTGGTTTGGTCGAAATTTTTTCCATACCCGTTCATATAAGTCTGTAGACTCCTTTTTGAGCGTAAGGGAGCAGTCTCACCACATCAGTGATGGTATAGCGTTTATAGTAGCATATAGGTTTTATGAGGTGGAGTTGTTAGTCGCGCCATGTTTTGAATTCAGAACTTCTAGACCAGTTGCCAACCAAGCCATGAGGCCAGTCTGATCTGTTATTCTGAGGGTTGGTTAGAAGAAAGTGTATTCATGTGGAGTGAATGCAAATCGTCTCAGGCAGAATTTGGACACGGCTTCTCGATCCTGTTTTCCATGCCTTCAACAGTTAGGCTACCTGTACTTCTAATATATAGTATGATACAGTCTAAGTTTACGCAAGAATATCTATGGCGAAAATTGTTGCGTATTTTCCACTGGATCCACTGATCGTTGTTCGAGCAGCGATGCCGACTGGTGACTTTTTAAGTAAACACATCCTCCCTAACATTAAAACACAATGTTCCTAAACTTTGACATCGCGCCTGATTAAGGTAATCTTAGTAAATATCCATTTCTTTGGCATTGCGTCTCATAAGTAAATAGACGGGTCTAATTGACAGAGGAACTTCAATGTCCTTTAATGTAGATTTTGATTCGCAAAAAGTTTAAGAAAAACCTCCCACACATCCTGACCCAGACAAATTCACCGGTCTTTCAAGTGGATAGTGAACCATATATACGCCCCATAGACCACAATATGTCCTCCCCACAATGCCTGTGTATTATTATTTTGCCTACTCTGTCATCTTTAGAAAAATACAGAAAATTAATCAGTTTATTTAATGTGGCCATCTGTTTTAACGCCCAAATTATGCTTATTATTTTAGCTGACAAAATGTCCGACACTGACACTGGAAAATTTTATGCAACTAACATTAATTAATTACCATTAGATACCATATTTTTTAACATATAAGACGCAGGAATTACAATTGTATTTAGAGTGGGGATTAGCGCACACTCTAAATAAGTTAAACCCCCATAAATGTCCATTTCATATTTTGGTTGAAGGCCCTCTAATCATAATACCTACTCATTTAGATGCTGTGTAATATTTGGATAATTGTTTTGTATATTCAAATGTATGTCTTCTTTGCCGGAAAATACAAGAAGTTCTTTTTTTTATTGTATTTCTGCCATTTTTTTTCTGCGCTCGCGTATTTAGAGGCGTTAGCAAAATAAAGATTATCGTCGTAAGAAGTGGATTCAGCTATTCGAGTTCAAATTCCGAACAAGGCTGTTTGCATTCCACATGCCTCATGGAAAGGTATGAATAGAACTTTTATCCCTCCAACTATGGGTAAATTGTAGGACAGTTTATTAACATTAGCAGCACGTTCAGTATCGATGTTTTCAATGATCATGTTTTACGTTTGATGTGTTTTTTTTTCATTTATTTAATTATTTCTTTAGTTTTTTGTTGCTAAGTTTATAATTTGTGGTTTGATAAAAAGATGGATTGTCATGAATCATATACTGTGTTGTCTATTTAATTCAGAAAGCTCATTGAGCGCCGAATAACTCAGCTCAGATTAAAATTCGGCCGAGTTACCCCCCTTCCTTTCCTCTAATTTCTTGTTCTTGCACCTTGCTATTTTGGGATGCACTCATTACATTGCAAACAATGGTGTACAATTAAGCCCGAGTGTAATTAGCAAGTCAGTTAAGTGTTCCTCGCTTCTGAATGACCATTAATTAAGCGACTGACTCTTATCGGCATCACCTAATTTTTATGAATAGAAGAGCAGGGTTGTCAGGAATTGCCCCGCATAAAAAGGGGATATAACAGATTTATACGGTAAGAAGATTATTTAAAACTGTTAAATTTCACTTAAAATAACCTTGTGTCGTAAGCTGCTTGTGTGGAGGGGGCAAGGAAAATACATATATTCCTAGTTTCCAGAGAATATCGGGTTATATTATTCTTAACATTTTCAATTTAGTTTTTTAATATCGAGTTTCGTCATTTTGGTTGTGTATTATTATTTACTCTTTTAGAGTTCTTCACATCAGTGTTAGCTGATGGTCTTTCACAGGAATTTGAGTGATAGTAAGTCTCCTCAAGTCTCCAGGGCCTTTCTCAGTATTCTGGCCGTCTTCAATTATCATTATTATGGGAGGTTTTTACATCAACGTTAGCCGATGGTTTTTCACTGGAGTCTGAGTGACAGCAAGTCTCCTCAAGTCTCCCAGACCTTTCTCAGTATTCTGGCCGTCTTCAATTATCATTATTATGGGAGGTTTTTACATCAACGTTAGCCGATGGTTTTTCACTGGAGTCTGAGTGACAGCAAGTCTCCTCAAGTCTCCCAGACTCGTCTCATTATTATTATTATCATTATTGTTATTATTATTATTATACTCCTTTGAGAGCTTATAAAAACAGCATTAGCAGATGATCTTCCACTGAAGTTTGAGTGACAACAAGTCTCCTCAAGTATCCAAGACACTTCTCAATATTCTGGCCGATCTTAATAATGCTGTAGTTTGGATAGTTTTCCCTCGTCCTCTTATTTCCATTTTACATAGCTTTTTCTGGTTTCTAGATATTTATGCATCTTCACATTATTATTATTCCTTGTGAGTTTTTCACACCAGCATTAGCTAAAGTCTGTCACTGGAGTCCGAGTATTAAAATTATTATCATTGTTATTAGTTTTTTTCTCTTGAAATCTATTGACTCAAACTTTGATGACTTTAAGGCCATTTAAATAGATGACGGAACTGATCTTGTCAGAAAAATGAGTGTGTGTGTGTGTGTGTGTGTGTGTGTGTGTGAGAGAGAAACAGAGAGAGAGAGAGAGAGAGAGAGAGAGAGAGAGAGAGAGAGAGAGGTGGGGGGAATTCATGTTGTCGCCATGCCTTGATGAGGATAATGATGAAATTGATGACTTTAAAAAATTGAGAACAAAATAATTTTTTTACATGTACAGATTTCTACAAGAATTCTATAACATGCCTGCAAGGCTAAAGTATTTTTTTACGATGATGATGCCAATTTTTATACTCAAACGGAGTTTGTATGAGTAACCCTAAAGGCCAACGTCCTCAAATCATTCCATGTCTCACGTTGAAAATAACATTTTTAAAAATATCATAAACCTCCAAATATATGCCCATTATTTAGATGACATCTTTATTCTTACTCAAAAATCTAAAAGAAATCAAAAACTTTAAATCTACCTTTAAATAAAATTCCGTTCTCTCTTATGTGTGTAGTCCGATTACTCGATGTATGGGTCAAATTCAATAATAACACATTTAACACCTTACTATATGAAAAAGAACTACAAACCAAAATTCTTGCCATATAAGTTATAGTAGCAAATGTCTATAAAGATATAAAATAGCAGTAATAAAAATATTTCTCAATAGAGCCCGCTTAAATTTCTTCTCGCTCGTTACTCTTGAATAACAAGAATAAAAGTGAAGGCAAGTTAGCTATGACTTAACAGATTCAATAGTTTCTTGCAGAAATTTGTTTATCAACAGATTCATTTGTTTCGAACGGATATCAATAACAATGATACAAATCAGACTGATAGTCAAGCCACACTTCAACGTGCAGGATTCAGTAAGATCACTGAAGTTAAGCGGTGATAACCCTGTTCAGATCTAAGATGAGTGACCACTTAATAACAAAAGGTACTGTAATCAACCTGAAGCCTATGTGTCAGAGTAAGCATATTTTAGTAAATAACACAGATAGATCACAGAGATAATCACAATAATATAAACATCTTCTATTGAAACCAAATGCATATAAATTACAAACAGTATGAATAAGCCATAAGAAATATTAAACAGTACATCTTTTAGGTTGAATATACAAAGACTAATAATTTACTATAAAAAATTGTCTATCTAATTATCAATCATAATAATACCCGCCCGCAAAAAAATCTAAAATTAACAAGAACAATATTGTTTATGAATTTATTTGACCAGTGGGAGACTATTAGGTTGGATATAAGACTACTACTTCATTTTGAAGACTGCTCTATCATCTTAGAGGCTAGAGAGCAAAAAATCACCTAAACCAACACGAAAATCTACCGCCCACAAAAATGAAACATACAAGTTGATGATACAAAAATAATACACAGATCCATCTGTAAAAAGAAACTGAACATATAAAAACTAGAAAAGACACTTTTAACTAAATGTCTTTCGAACATGTTCTAAATGTTCTGAATGTATTCAGTAATTAGAACTTCTTTATAATTAGTATCAAAATTACACTTCTTACATATCAATATACATTTTAATATAGCATGCAACATGTTGATATGACAATATTCCCTGAAAATATCTTAGAATAAACAATCTTTCGAACAATTCCTGAATACACTTTTACCAAAAAAGATTTCACTTGTATATACACAAGAAAGAGTAAATCAAAAAAAGATTACGTGATACTCTTTGTCAATCATCTTTTATGATACATGCATCAAAGAATGGTTTCTATCCAAATGCACAAAATAACTGAAAATTATATGTTTAATGTTTTGTATTTTTTCTTTTCAGCTATAGGAATGTCATTCACTTGAATGGCAAAAGCATTTAAACATAGCACATAGAAATTATTTCTACATACACAGTTAAAATTTGTGATTATTTGAACGAGAATTGGTCAAGTTATTAGATTAAGATATTATATTAATATTTCTGTAACACCCTGTTAATCTCAAATGACGATAAATTTTTTGAAACACAATGTACAATCAAAACAGATATATATATATATACCAAATATGGTATGCATAAAAATTACAAATACGATAAATACGGAATATTTAGCATAAGAATTTGCTATAGAAATGAAAAACTGTCAATATCATCGTCAGTTATGGTATTCCAAATCTGGTTTTAAAAAATTAACAAAACCAACATTGTTAATTGTCAAATTCTGCTGCAGTGAAACTCTCGGATAAAAAACATGAATGTGTTACAGTCTAAAAATTTAATAAGACTCTTATATGAATAATAATAAAATTTTATTTTTCCGTTTTATTTTTGATTTCAGTATTAAACAAAGAGGCATTTTTTGAGTCTTTGGTATGACTCGACCAGGGATTGAACCCCGGTCTCCCGGGCTATTGACGAACACTTGAAGAACCATTATGCCAATAGCTAATAATATCCGTTTTTATGGCATAATACAAGTAATTTGCATTTAGTTAAAATGGTTTCAAGTATTCCTATCGAACATTATTAATTCTATTAAATAATAATAATAATAATAATAATAATAATAATAATAATAATAATAATAATAATAAAATTAATAATAATAATAAAAACAACTGTATGGACGTTTTAAGCGACTAACAGGGGACATCTTACGCGAGAAAATGTGGACGTGGCGAAAAAACGGAAACCTTAAGAGAGAAACTGAATCTTTTCTGATAGCAGCACAGAACAATGCCATAAGGACCAACCATATTAAAGTAAGAATAGATAAGACGCAACAAAACAGCAAATGTGATGATGGAGACGAAACGATCATTCACATAATAAGCGAATGCAGCAAATTAGCACAGAAAGAGTATATAAGTCTAGACTCGATTAGGTGGGGAAGGTGATCTACTGGGAATTGTACAAGAAATTTAAATTTGACCATACAAACAAATGGCACATACACAACCCAGAACCCGTTCTGGCGAATGAGATGCACAAAGTCTTCTGGAATTTTGAGATACAAACGGATCACCTAATCATGACCAGATGACCAGGCCTAATAATAATAATAATAATAATAATAATAAAGAAAGAGAACTAGCCAATTTGTGGACTTTGCTGTCCCGGTTGACCACAGAATGAAATTGAAAGAAAGTGAAAAGAAAGATAAGTACCTGGACCTTGTTAGGGAATTGGAAAAAAAAAAACTATGGAACATGAAAATGACGGCGATACCAATTGCAATTGGTGCTCTTGGTACAGTCACAAAAGGACAAGTACAAGGACTGGAGGACTTGGAAATAAGAGAACGAGTGGAGACCATCCAAACTAATGCATTGTTAAGATCGGCCAGAATACTAAGAAGAGTCCTGGAGATTTGAGGAGATTTGTTGTACAAACTTCATTGAGAAACCATCGGTTCACGCTGGCGTAAAATACACTCAAAGGAGTAAAATAATAATAATACTTAAAAGCTTATGACATAATCCCATTTATATGGATTATAGAATGTCTGAAAATGTCAAAGATTTCAGAAAAAGTCATAAATTATGCAAAATTAGGAAAGATGGAGAGTGAAGAAACCTTAGCAGAAGTTAAAATTCCGACGCATCTTCCAGGAAGACTCATTGAAACTTTTTGAACAAACCTCGTACTTGGGAAATACACAGGGAAAAATCACATGAAGAAATGAAACACCTACTATATATGGATGATATTAAGATTTTTGTCAATAATGAAAAAAAGAATTAGAATTTCTTATATAAACTATTGAAATCTTCAGCCAAGATATAAGAATAGAATTTGGAATGGAAACACATGTTTATAATGTTAAATACTAGATTCGTGTTATCTATAATTTGGCATGAAGTTTAAATAAGTCTAAACACGATCGAAAAACCGTTGGGTCATTCAGTTTGATTGATGAATGGCGACCAAGAGGTCATTTAAGACCGCGGCTTTCACTGGATGAAGAGACGCGTGGTCAGATGATACTAGAAGTTTAGGAAAAAGATATCTTTAGTTAGTGAGAATCATTCGATAAGAGCGGTTGTAAAATTCCAGTTGTGCTCGACTACACTGGTTCCCCATTTAATTTAAACCGGTGATGTAAAATGGTTGCCGCGAAATAATAAAATATGTGTACACAAAAATGTGTGTGAGTTGATCTTCATTCCAATACAGAAGAACTCAGAAAAGTTGTGGTGGTGAGAAGCAACGAACAAGAAGAGACACAGAACGACAATAAGGCGGAAGACAGAGTGACGCAACTAAAAAACAAAGTAAGGAGATGGGCTCAGGGGGATGGATGATCGAGATTTGAAAGACTATGCAATAATGACGAAAAAAGGAAAAAGAGAAACAATCGAAGGGATAGAACTACACAATCTGAAAAATAGAAGATTTTGAGAAAAGGAAAAGTACAAATATCTGGGAATATTAGAAGCGGATAATATCAAACAAGAAGAAATAAAAGAAACAAATTATAAAAAGAGTACCTCAAAAGAACAAGAAAATTTCTTGAAACCAAACTCTGCAGTAGAGATCTAATGAAATAAATAAATACATGAATCATCTTCCTTGTAAGATACTATGGACCATTCTTAAACTGGATAAAGGAGGAACTCCACAGATGGACCTAATAACAAGGAAATTAAAGAATATGCACAAGGCCTTATACTTTAGAGATGACATTCATAATTTCTATGTGACAAGATAAAAAGGAAGATGAATAGCAAGCACTGAGGATTGTGTGCATGGAACCATACCCGAAGAATATATCAACAAGAGCAAAGAGAGACTGGTTACAGTAGTCAGGAACGACAATAACAGTAGAAAAAAAAACAGTAAAATAACACCTAGAAAACAAAAATGGGAAGAAAAACAACTATTTGGGTAGGTTAAGTGACAAACTAAGGATATTGCACATATGATGAGCAGGATATGGTTACTTAAAGACAGAAAATGAATATCTAATAATAAAAGCACAAAATAATACCTTCAAGACTAATAATATCAAAGTAGAGATTGTCCGGAGAATAGCTAGTGCAGTGATAAAACAATTAATCCTATAATAAGTGAATGAAGCAAGTAAGTATAAAATGAATACCAGAACAAACATAACTTGGTGGATAAGTTGATCCATTGTGAATTGTGCAAGAAATAATTAAATGCACAAACCAGAACGTGTATTTAAAAATAAAACGCTTAAAATTCACTTGAATTTTGTAATACAAACAAATCACTCAATCAAGGCAAGAAAACCAGACCTGGTATTAATTAACAAGAAGAAAAGGGTTTGTTATCAAGTGGATTTTACCGTTCCAGCGTATTATAGAGTGAAAATAAGCTAAAAGGACAGATACTTGGATTTTGCCAGAGAGTTGAAAAAGCTGCGGAATATGAGGGTGGCGGTGATACCAGTTGTAGTTGGAAGGGTCCTCAGAACATAGAAAAGAGATTGAAAGAACTGCAGATCAGAGAAAAAATGGAAACCATCCAGATCACGACATTGTTAAAATCAGCAAGAATTCTTTGAAGAGATGTGAAGAAACTTTCTGTCTCTCAAACCCCAATGAAAAATCACCAGTTAGAGTTGATGTGAAAGATTTGCAAGGAACGAAATAATAATAATAATAATAATAATAATAATAATAACGATAATAATAATAATGCAAAATTGTCGACTTTGCTGTCCCGGCTGACCACAGAATAAAACGGAAAGAATGTGAAAAGAAGGACAAATACCTGGATCTTGCCAGAGAATTGAAAAAACTATGGAACATGAAGGTGACAATTATACCAATTGTAATAAGTGCTTTTGGTACAGTAACTAAAGGATTATTAAAAGGGCTGGAGGACTTAGAAATTAGAGAACGAGTGGAGACCATCCAAACAACAGCATTATTGAGAACGGCAAGAATACTAAGAAAAGTCGCGGAGACTTGAAGAGACTTGCTGTCACTCAAACTCCAGTGAAAGACCATCAGCTAATGCTGATGTGAAAAACTCTCAAGGAGTAAATAATAATGATAATGACAGGAAAAAAATAGAAACATTGACAATGCGTTTTAATTTGCTCAAGATTAAACGTACCCGTATTATAACCGGAGTTCATTAAATGATCCTTTACACAGATCAATATGCCAATAGAATCTAAAATAAGAGGTGCAGCAAAAGTACTCATACCTGATATCAAATACAGAATATATCAACATTGGGAGTTGACACATGCCTTTTCTCACGCATCATATATCTGGATGTTGCAATTTTATTTTCCATTCGCATATATATATATATATATATATATATATATATATATATATATATATATGTATGTGTGTTTGTGTGTGTGTGTGTGTTTGCGCGGACGCGCATGTGTGTATGTGTGTATCACATTGAGTTTTAGATATTATGAACCTTTCAATGATTACTAATGATTCATAATTATATATGCATTTGCATCAAAATTATACCAGCGTCTTTGAATTTAAAAATGTCATTTTTTAAAAGTGATTTGAACTCATTAAACTCTATTCATTCCACCACTTTAAACTTAATGAATATCAAAAGATGAGTAAATAAGTACATTTTTAATGTTTCCAATTCAAATTGAACCAAGATGCTGTGTTGTGTATTGACGGAAACTGTTGTTAAAAATGACGTCACATTCCAAATGTTTACAATATTTTCGTCGTCGCTAATGTTGTCAAGAATGAATGATTCTATCTTATTTTATTTCTAAAACAATGCAAGTAAAGCCTAGCAGCTGTGACTTCATTGAATCAATTGTTGTTTTTATTTTCTTTTGATTCAATTTTTTTTCTGATTGAAAGCGCTTATGAATTTAAGAGATAGAAAATATATCGTTTGCTTCCTCTAGTTTTATTTTGATTAGTTGAAAATCGCTCTCTCATGAAATCGATAATTTTCAAACGCATAATTATTTTCAGATTGTTATTTTACTCACTTTCTTTTCTCTTTGTGATAACTATGAATAATGGTCATTATTAGAAAAAAACCGGCTGATCCAGCAAAAATATAATGCCAAATCAGCCATCATTAAATTTACTTACTATCTGTATATAGTACAAATTTTCATTGTTTGAGTATATATATATATACATATATATATATATATATATAACTGAAAAATGATTACTTGCAATTCTGTCACTGTATCTTTGAATTTCATGTGGCAAAGAGTATTGCTGACGGGTCCATTATTTGTAGAGAACTTTTGTTGAAGATTTTTTTCGATTCCTTTATATACATATTGAATCTGCTCATGGCTATTTGAGCAGTCTAGTTTTATTACCAATACTTTCTCTCGCATTTCTTATTATATATATATATATATATATATATATATATACTTCGAGAGTGACCTCGTATATCTCGTGGCGTTGGGTACGTGGCTGCAACAAAGACAAGAAATAGAAGCACTGGACACAACTTCTCTTGTGTCTATGCATGTATGGAAAATATATCTAGGCCTAGAGTGTTGCACATAAATAAGTTCATCCCAAGTGTATGTCATGGGTAATATATATATATATATATATATATATATATATATATATATATATATATATATATATATATATATATATATATATATATATATTACCCATAAATAAGTACACGTTTAACATTTATTTTCTGAAAAAATAATTTTTTTCCGAGCCGAAGATACTAGATTTTTACTATTGCTTCAGGAAATTTTTCAATCAAGAAAAAATTTTGCCAAAAAAAACTTCAATTTTTAGAAAAAAAAACTATTTTCAGTTTGGAAAAAAAATTTGATTAAAAATGTTAGGTGTATTTATGGGAAATAAGTTAATTCTACCAGACATGTTAGACAATTAATTATTATTCATTAGCAGACTCTACAGCATTAAAACTCTAAAACAAAAACTAAAATTCCAATATCTCTCTTGTTAAAAATGTAAGTGCATTTTTATATATCTATAAAAGGTCTACATATTTAAAAAAGTTTCAATGCTGTACAGTTTGGTTATAAATAACACCAAATAATATCCGATTTAATTGTATAATGTCCCAATAGAAATAATAAACTCCTATTTTTAGTTTGGAAAAAAATTTGATTAAAAATGTTTGGTGTATTTATGGGCAATAAGTTATTTCTAACAGGCATGTTAGACAATTAAGTAATTTATTAGGCTTTTTTGCTTAGATGTGGCTCAAGACCATACGAATAGGGCACCCAATGAGACTTGAACTCACTCGTGGACGTTTGTTAGTCTAGCTTGCTAGCCATTACACTACCCGAGGCGCCAATGTTTGTCAGTTTAGATACGAACAAATATCACAACGTTTGTGTTTAAAGACAGTTCATCGGTTACATTGCTGCGAATATGTCTATTAGAAATTTTATAAATTTCCATTTCTTTTTAAATATTACTTAAAACTTTCTTGTTCTTCACACTAACATTTACAAAACTTTAGAGGCATTAAATAGTTAAGTTCCCGGTAGGAGTAAATATCTACCCCAGTCCAGAAGGCGCAGATATAATTTGAAACCTTACATCCCATGGTGTAACAGTTATCCTTGAAGGAAATGAACTCGGCGACCCGAATTCAAATCCTGGACGAGGGTGTCTGCATTTCCCATTGCACTACTACAATTATGGGTAAATAGTAGGATAGACTGAGCTTTTAAACCTTGGTGTATCTTGAAGGAAAACTTTGAATTTAAAGTAGATGTATTCCATTTGAAATCGGAGATTGTGTCACGTCATGCTCGTGACAGAGGGGTTAAGTAAATGCCTCATCCCAGGTGTGCCTATGTATAACTCTGCTCTCAAGGTTCCGGCCGAATGATCTCTCGGGTTTGGCACGTAAATAAAAAAAAAAAAGCAACACAGATCCTATTCAAAATCTAATTTTACTATAAGAAAGAACAATGTCATTTTGTTTTGTTATTGTCATCACTTTGTTTTGAACATTTTATTGTCCAAATCCTTGTCCTCACGAATATTAGATGTGTGGGGGAAAGGAAATTAGCGCTGATTAATACGGAAAATGTTGATACTCTCTAACGATGGATGCTGACTCCTCTTAAACCAGAAGCCACAGAAAAGCAAATAAAACACAGGTTGAAGGGTAGGCGTATGAATTTTGAAACTGGCATGACGCAATTTGTAAGTCACCTGGGTGGATAGTCAAAATGTGTGGTTGATACAAAATGTATAAAATACAGTAGATCCGCTATGAGCCTTTCTATCTCGAACCCTCTCTCTCTCTCTCGCTCTCTGTCTCAAGTACATGATTGGTGCTAATATTATATATATATGTAGTATATATTTGCATTTACATACATACATACACACACACACACACACACACACACATATATATATATATATATATATATACTATCAGTCAAAAGTATTTGGCTACCCTCAAAATTTTCATTTCTCATCTTAAAAGTGTAATTTTTAATGAAGCAATTTTTTATTTATTATACCAAATACAAGTCTTCCTCAGTAACTTTGATCTAAGTATAATCAGTTATCTTTTGAAAAATTGATTTGAAGATGTTTTTCTTCTTTAATATACAGCATGAATAAAACGTTTTCCAAAATTTACATTATACAACCACTTAAATTTACTTTAGACTATATTGTGTTGAATTGTTGCTTGCTAGATATTACTTGTTTTACCTATGCAGAGGAAAATTTTATGTGAGTCACCAACTTGCATGACAGAAGGCTGACTGCTCCAAACATCATTGCACAACTGAATCAATGCCGTGAAAAAATGCGTCAACATCCACTGCGAGGAGAAGACTCTGTGAAGCCGGCCTATATGGCAGAATTGCTGTCAATAGACCTTTGTTAAGGAAGTAAAACAATGTCAAAACGCTCCAGTTGGTGAAGTCGTACAAAAACTAGACTATAGAGAAGTGGAATAAAGTCGTTTGGACTGACAAAGTTCGAAATCTTTCGGTCCAATAGGAGGGTCTATATGCGGTGAAGAGTTGCTGAAAGAGCTGCAACCCCCAGTATCACACTAACCGTAAGGCAGAAAAGAGGTTCTGTTATGATGTGGGAGGCTCTTGCTAATTGCACAGTCGGGAATTTTCACCAGGTGAAGGGTAAATTAAATAAGACCGGCCATCAAAGGATAATGCTGCATCACGCGATTTCATCTGTAACGTGGCTTGTGGCTCAAGGATTTGTACTCATCCAAGATAATGACCCAAAGCATACTAGTAAACTCTGCTAGAGGTACATTAAAATCAAAGAGGAACAGCATATCCTTCAATTGATGTCTTGGCCGGCACAATCAGCAGACTTAAATCTTATTGAATTGGCGTGGGATGAACTTTACCGAAACGTCAGAGCTAAACAACCCACAAGTGTGTCTCATCTCTAGCAACTCTTGCGGGAAAGCTGGGCAGAATTATCTTCAGTCTACCTCCAGTCTTTAATGAAAAGAATGCTGAGAATCTGTAAAGCAGTGATAGCAGCAAAAGGGGGCCATTTTGATGAATCAAAAGTTAAAGAAGATTTTGTGTTTTTTTGAGTGTAACTTGTATTTTATGTGGCTCAAGAAGATTTATATTTAATATAATGAATAAAACCATTGTGGTGCTTAACCTGTTTCATTAAGAATAACACTTTTAGGATGAGAAATAAAAAAAATTTAAGGGTGGCCAAATACTTTTGACTGGTAGTGTATGTATTTATAGACAAGCAGAAGAAAAAAGAAACGGAATATAAAGACATTTTATACATGTATATCCGCCTTTGGTAATTATTTCTCTGACCACCTGACTGTATAACAGTGAAACCTCACAGAGAAGTTCCACATTGCTCGTCTAATCCTAGCTTCTGGTAAATACCAAATTTCACGAGGAATAAAATCTTTCAGTTCGTCATTTGTCAGCGGCATTCGTTTAAAGACTTGAGCCGTCAGATATCCCCAGAGGTAGAAATCACAAAATCTGCTGAGTGAGCTGGCTATGGGATGTTACCACAGAGTGAGATGAGTTTTAATCACAAATGTATGATGTTCATCATTCATTTTAGACTCCCAAATCGGTAAGACATGACCTAGCTAAGCTGGCTCATTACGTTTTAACAGAAGATTTTGAACTCAGAATTGTCTTTCTCTGACATTGGTTGCCCTATCAAGCCCCAAGAGCCCAGTCTACTGTAATATTTTACTCACAGATTGCTAACATATTGCAAAAAATCTTCGTATATGTTTGTTTTGTATTGTTGACATTGTTCATGCGTGTATATTTTGAGAAACCGACATACCAACGACTAAAAATACCTCAAATTAGTATAACATAATTTTGCATTACTTTACATCGAGAACAGGCTGTGTGACCAGCATATATATATATATATATATATATATATATAGTTACGTTGTCTTCATAAATTCTATTCCAATCATTCCGTTCAATCAATCTTTTTTATCAGTTAATTGCAGGACTCTAACTTCATCCTACTTATCGGGAATAATAGGCCTTATCCTGCCAAGTTGGTTTATGATGTGTTGGCAAAGGATTTAAATTTACATTTTTTTTCCCAGCCTAGTTGCTCTTTCACGGCTAGAAAGAGCAGACTGATCTATCTATCTATCTATTAGTTTTCTCATCACATATGTAGCATGAGTGTCCAACAGTTCAGTTAACGATGCGAACAACTAAGATTCATGTAAGATTATTTATTTACAGTAGTGAAGGCTTCTGTTTGCCAAGCCACAATTTTGGGATTAGCTGATAATGGAAGAATGATGCATAAATATGCCACGGATTCTCTGAACTATACTCCTCCAGTTTTGGTTTGGTTTCTTTTTTTATGACATATCACTCTTCATGGGTTATTTAATGCCGAAGACATACTTGTAAAAGAACAAGTGTTGTACAATTAAATGCCAAGCTCGTGGGGGATAAGATGTATTTGTCCGAGAAGTTAACATAATTATGCGACTTATGAGTTCAGAGCTTTTCTTTCACTTTGACTAGTTACCTTGGCAAAAGATCCCCGTCTGCCCAACTATTTACCCATAGCTGGTGAGGTGGATGAGAAGGCGTAAAAAGAGAAGAATTCATGTTTTTCTAAGGGGCAGTTGTGCTAAGTGAAACCCAAAATGCTTTATTCAGGATTTGAATTTGACTCATCGAGACCGTTGCTTGACGGCAATAACCGTTACGCCATACAGGCTCTCTCACACACACACACACACACACACACATATATATATGCAAGATTTTAAGTTATTGCTAGATTCAATAAATATCTACTTGATATTGTATATTTTCAAATATCTTGAGAAACAATGAAAAACAATCTGCTTTACCTTATCGACTATATCGTCGTCGTCATCAACAAAATTGGAGAATTTTACCGCCGGGTTTTTAGTTCCAAAGAGGGCGGTTATGGAACTGCTTGACTCCTCCTTGTCCTTGTACTGGGTGACTACCATTTGGTAACGTGACCACGAGATGGAACTCTCCATATGGAAATTTTCAGGTAGCAACTGCTTGACCATCCCTTTGTGATGGATTCGGTAACCTCGTGGGATACCGTGGTAATTGGTCTTGGCGTTGTTTACAATGTTATGGTATTTAGGTGTGTTAAAATCATACCGGAAAACACCTTCCTTTTCAGTTCGTTTCAAGTTCCGGTTGAACCAGTATTGTGGAAAACCCTCTCCTCTATGCGTCCACACGTTGCTTTTATTCTCAACTTTTACATCCCAAGTTTCATATCTGTTCTTTCGGCCGAGTATATCTAAATCGACCTTGAAGTGGAACAAATGCGCGTGTATATTAGCGACTACGTCATCATCAACAGGTACTGCGTACGGTAGTTCTGCATCTGAGTATGACGTTGTATACATGTAACCGGTCGAGTAGACCTTCACCTCCAGAGCACCATTCTGATAAAATATATAATCGAATATATAGTCATAGTTGTAAACTACAGATATCGTCCTTATTATTAATACGTTGTTCGCGAGGCCTGAATAGAATTTACCTTCACGCATATTATTTGCATGATGGCGCCGAAAGGGGGCATCCTTGTTGAATTCAAATATGCATATAGCATTTTGATAAACAGCTGGGTGGTCGTACTCCTCGGTAGCATGAGTGGCATTGAGGAACGTGGCATGATGAGGACAGTCGACCCCAGGAACGAGCCCGAAACTTTTTCCTGGGAGGTCGACTGTATCGGCTACGTGCATGTAGCGCATAAAAGGATTAAAACCGCTGTAGAGAACAGCGATTTCTTGGAGACTAAGTTCATATATAATTCTTTCATTTGCGAATTTGATATCGAAAAGTTGAAGACCCTGAATGGCTGAAACGCGAAAGTCAAAAGACCATTTCATGTACAGAACTTTATTGTCAACGATCTTATAGCGTTTGCGTGACGTCTCAAATTGTTGCGGTCCTGTGGAGGGTCTGTCTGGATATAACCTGCCCCGAGAGTAGAGATGGCCGCGAACGTTTTCAAGAACAGTTTTTGGGTTTATTTTTTTGGTGGAATTGTTAGTGTTTTCCTTGTATGTTTCCAGAAAAGATTTTGTTGAATTGTACAGGATACCCGAATACCAGATCTGTTCGATTCTCCATTCTTTCAGTTTTTTCGGGTTTATATTGATTAGTAGTTGAAAGTCAATGGGGTACAGAGTTGGGAACTCAATATTATAAAATAAGGGGATCCAGAGTTTACGTTCGCGAACGAACGACGTCGACACAGGAGCGGCTGTAAACGTAAGACAAAGCACTTCGCAACCATTGGGCGATAGTTGTGCGCCGTAAACCTCTTGCAGGACATTATTAATACTCTTCATTGTCTCGGGGAGGACTTCATGCATTAATGCTAAAATCTCTGGATTATTAAACGGTCGTATCCGAAATGGCAAAGGATTTTTCTTGGTTGTCCGGTTGTTCAAGTAATGGTAGCGTGGGTTCGGCAGCGGACCCACAATATATTCTTCAACGACCGGCTGCTCGGCTTTTCCCTTCATTATGATCACCTTTGCCTGTCTCGCCGGGATCGGGCCATAGTCGTCAAGAAATCGAAGCACTTTCAACTTTTTAGGCGTCTGGGCTTCCATCAGAAATATATAATTATCGTCGACTTTTGCCTTGGAAGGGTGCACAAGATTTAACGATTTTACACTGTACAGATACTTGAATATAGCTTCAATTTCTTTGGCGTTGAGGGCGTCAAATACTCGGTGACGCCGATGGCGAATTTCGTAGGGGCTTAGTGTTCTATCATCGAATGGCAAGTAATCTCGTTTATTGCTGCTGCTGCTACTGCAGTGGAAGGCGTTTACGTCGTCTGTCACTCGGCCGTAGTCGCCGATGGCAAGTAGTGTCAGTATACCCGTCAGCAAAGAGATATTGATGAGCACAGATAAGGCGAAGAGTCCTTTCACTGTATTAACGTCGGCCATTTTGGAAAGGACTTCGTGCTGAAATATACAAATAATATGAAGAAGTTAGATGAGAGAAAGATATATGCTTAGTTATAAGTTTATATAACGTTTAAAATGCATAAAAGCTGTCCACTAGAAGATTATTCACACTTGAGTGTTATCAAAAAATTAACGAAAAATAAGCTTTTGATAATTGTTTGTAGTGAATCCACATCATGAGATTTATGTAATTAACAACATATCCTCGTTTTACAATAAAAATTGATGGATTAATTGTCAACACATCAAGGGTTATTTTATGCCTTGAGGTTAGAGAATCGTATTTATTGTACGTTCCATTTTTTTGTGCAGTTGTTCGGAAAGATTTTTTTTGCACACGGTCCTAGCGAATAGGAATGATTTTTAAGCAAATCTATTTGAATCATACATGGGACACGAACAGGTACCACCACTTCAAGTCCGAGGTGACCTAGGAGTAGTGACAATAAAGAGGTACTCAACGCTCTTCTGATCTCCAGAGCAGATGAAATTTAGTGTCATACCTTGTACACCTCTTTTTTGAGAGGGTCTTATTCCTTCTTTGGGGCTGCAGTCAACGTATTCCATGCATCGTCGACAGAGCGGTCAAAAATTGAATAATCTTGACAATTTTCTGATGCTTATATATATATATAAAGAGAGAGAGAGAGAGAGAGAGAGAGAGAGAGAGAGAGAGAGAGAGAGAGAGAGAGAGAGAGAGACGCCAAACTCTTTGACCTTCTTTTGATGTTTGTCGTTAAAAATAACCGAGGAAGGCGGAAAGATACAATGTTGTCACAAATACCAACCAAGATATGGACACTAGCTAGAGCACATCATTGTATAATTGCGATAAATTTCTTATCTTGGAAATTTGGACAAAAATTTGATCTAATAAAAGAAAATAGTTTTACACTAAAAAGCAAGAAGCAAACGATATCCTGCAGAAACTATAATTGACGCAGACAACGCAGATGATCTAGCACTTCCTGAAAACACACCTGCTCAATCCGAACCCCTACTACATAGCCAAAAGCAAGCAGCAGGAGGCATTGGCTTCCTAGTGAATGTAAATAAAACAGATTTCATGTGTTTAAAACGAGCCATCTTCACTCTTTAAAATTAGACAAGTTCGTATACATCAGCAGCAATATCTCATCTACTGTAAATGATATCAGTATATACCGAGCAAAGGCGTAGAATGTTATTGACAGGTTATCGATCAAATGGAAATTTGATCTCTCCGACAAAAAATGAAATGGGATTTCTTCTAAGCTGTAGCTGCGTCAGTACTGCTGTATAGATGCACTACTTGGACACAAACGAAATGCATGGAGAAAAAGTTAGATGAAAAGTATACTTGAATTCTACGTGCTATTTTGAATCAATCCTAGAAGTAACACCCAACAATACAGCAGCTGTTCGGCCACTTACCTCCGATCTCACAAATCATCTAAGTAAGACGAACAAGATATGCAGGGCATTGCTGGAGAAGCCAGGACGAGCTCGTTAGTGACATTTTTCAATGGGCTCCTGCTCATGTACGCACCAGCATTGGTCGACCAAAAAGAACTTACATCAGCTCTGTGCAGAGATTGGGTGTAGTTTGGAGGACCTGCCGGGAGCGATGGGAGAGAGAGAGAGAGAGAGAGAGAGAGAGAGAGAGAGAGTAAATCCGTATTGTCAGTACGAGTTGATGATGATGTGGATGGTGATGATTCTGTCTCTGTGATGCCTTTTCTAAAATAATTTTCGAAGCTTGTCTTCCCTTTTATAATTCCTTCTCTAATGTTTATTTACTTTGCATAAGACGTCTTATATAATGATATCATCAGCATGTTTTGTTTACGAAAGAGAAAAGCGTGCTAATGAACCCTGATTGACAGTGTAAGCAGGTGTGTTTATGTTTGAAAAGAATCTAAAAATATAAATGTCATTCACCGATCCTGTTATTATGCATGTATTTAAGCTTGCAGATTTTATCTGGAATAAATGGAGAAAAGGTATTAGCAGACCAGAGAAGAAGCAGACCCAGAGGCAGTCCCAAATGCAAAATATAAGGCTATAATTTTATTTTAAGCGAGGTGAGCTTAGTGTAACGATAATCGTCGAAGAAAATGGAATCAGCAACTGAGTTCGAATCTCGTATGAAGCCGTTTGCGTATAACTTCGCGTTAATGTTTTAGGTAAGGTATAAATCTATCTATCCTCCTCTAGCTATGGATAAATAATAAGACAGACTGGGTTCTTTAGCCTAGGTTAGGCAATAGGAAAAGGACAATTCTGAATTCAAACCAGCTTAAAAATGACCTTGAGGCACATCCTGCCTGTGGTGGAGGGGCTGGGTAATTACATTTCTTTATCAAAAGTGACTCGAAATTCAACTTTTCCAACGATTTCTTAAGAATTACAGAATTGATAAACGAAAAGTGCTATGTCAAAAAAACAAAACAAAAAAAAAAACAAAAAAAAAAAACAAAACAAAAAATAAAACCGACAAAAACGATGGTTGTGTGTGTTTATTTCTCAACCATAAAAGTTCTCGTCAATATTTTAATGCTTCACTCAAAGAAGGGTTCCCCGAAAAGTCCCACTCACAATAATCAGTGTCTTATATATAAAATATGTCTATTTGTTTGCATACAAATTCATCCAACATTTCTGCAACGAGCAGGATGCGTTACAAGTTCAATTTTTAAGTAGATTATTCCTTATCCTAGACTGGTTGCCACACCAAGTCTATCCAATTATTTTACTCCTAGCTGGAGGAGAACAGTTGTTTTCATACTTTTCTCGAGGATATTAGTGCCATGTGAAATGCAAATCGCCTCGTCCAGAATTTGATACCGGTTAGTCGAGTTCATTTCCTACAACGATGTCAGTTACGCTACGGGAGTCTCCCTATGTAAAAGATGAGTAGTTCAAGAGGGTTTCCTTAAGACTGCTTTCTTGCATCCAAACCATTTTTTAAACGAGACAGGAAAGTCTGCCAGTCTCAGAGGATTGACAGTTGAAACAGTAAACATGGATGTTTTGTGTTTGAAAGTATTTTGAAATATGGATACATCTTTAGTCGACGTGAAACAAACAAATAAACTAAAGGACAGAATTGGATATAAATAGAAACTAAAAAATGTCACCCAGTTGATCAGGGAGAGACAGGGAAGTCCGATGAAGTGTGAGAACCTTAAAAGAAACGTGCATTACATATACGAGACGAAAGTTCTCTGTTGACTCACTACGTCACTCAAATAGAAAAAGACAGAAACTTCCTCCCGTCGTCATAGGTGACCTGAAATTCTTGTTGCCCGTTTCTACCATGGTTTCTCGGCAAATAAATAAGTGTTCTGACTTTTAAAAAAGATGGTAATGTTATTGATTTGCTTGATATCAGCAGACAATCAATCCACGACTCAGTGTTCTGTCGTGGGCAACGCAATAATGACCAAATGCTTTCAATATTTCTAAAGCTTTTTCTATGGTTAGGTACGAACAAGAATATACTGAGAGGAAACCATTCCAGAAGCGAAAAACACAAGAGTGACTGCATATATAAATACGACGTCTAAGCATAAGGAATATGATCTGCGTAATGTTCTTTTGCTTGTTTCTCAAGAGATAAAGAAACTTGATCGAGGTTAACCATTTAGTCTTTAAGCCGTCCGTGCTTTGAACTAGGTATACATGTACCAGGGCAGCCAGAATACTAATCCGGGAATGCCCATTTCTACATCGCTATTGCCAATAGAAAAATACCGTTAAATTACATTGGACATTTCCTGGTATTTTTCAACAGAAATCCAAATTGGAGCGGTCACACGGGCGTAGGATTCTAAAGGTTTCGCTGTTAATAAAAGCTCTTAGAATAGGAATTAATTTATACATAAAAAGCATATATATATATATATATATATATAAAGAGGCGAAAGGATACCTATTTTCCAGTTATTTCTTGAAATTAATCGTTTGAGAATAATATAAAATTTGAACTATTTTTCATCGCTAGACAGCTTGTACAGTCTCTCTCTCTCTCTCTCTCTATATATATATATATATATACCATCATCATGTCGTGCCGCGAGTACAGATTTCTCGGCATTTGTCTCTATCGTCCACCGCATTTGGCAGGTCCTCTAAACTATATCCTGTGTCTGTACAGAGCTGTTTTAGATAAGTTCTAGCCGGATGTCCAACACCTGTTCGTCTGTGTGAAGGGGTCCACAGGAGAATGTCGCTTATGAGCTTGACCTTACTTCTCTAGCAGTGTTCTGCGTGTCTTATTCGTCAGATTTGAATGATTCTAGCGATGGGAGGTAGGTGACCGTATATATATATATATAGTGTTGCCCTTAAATAAGTACACGCTTGACAATTTTTGTAAAACATTAATTTTCTCGTAAATATCAGGATTTTATTATTCCTAATAGAACACTGTACAAACAAGCAATTATTTATTGTCTAATCATACACCATTGGAACTGTAACTAAAAAAATCACCTTAATAAAGAGTGTACTTATTTTTGGTGTGCTACATATCCATATTTTTAGCTACAAAGTTTCAGTGCTGTGGAGTTTACTAATAGATTATAGTAGATAATATTCTTTTCAGCTGTTAATGTTTCACAAAGAAATAAGATGCTGACATCTTTGCAAAAGAAAATTAACTAGTTATAAAAGAATTTTTGTTATTAATGAGCCATATCATATACATAGACTGAGTAGACCACACATGAACCCATCAAGTTCTTGATCCAACAACGATCCATGGTGATATTAACTCTCCTATTCTTCAAGGAACAATAAGAATTCTATTCAACATTTCATGGTTATCTCCGTCATAGTGAGAATTTAGAGGACAAAGAAATAGCAATTAGAGTGACAGCAGGCTTCACAAAATTTTAATCCACTCATCAATTGGACTGGAAATGGCCAGAAAACTAAAAGCACTATGGAACATGATGTAACAGATGCGCTTGGAACAGTCTCCAAAGTTTTTTACAGGGAATTGGAAGAGTTGGAAATCGGAGGACGAACTGAGACTAGCCAGACTACAGTATTGTTGAGGTCGGCCAAAATATTGAGAGAGCCCTGGAGACCATCAACTAACGCTGGTGGGAAAAACTCGCAAGAAATGATAATAATAATCAACCAGGAATAATAATAATAATAATAATAATAATAATAATAATAATAATAATACAGACAACACAAACATAAACAAAACAAAAACAACCAGAAAACAAAAATGGGAAGAAAAACACCTGTATGGGCATTTCAAGTGATAAGCGAAATCTCACGCAAGAAAACTTGGACGTGGCTAAGAAAGGGAAACTTTAAGAGAGAAACTGAATCTCTTTTGATAGCAGCACCGAACAGTGCCATAAAGACTAATTATGTCAAAACAAGAATAGACGCAAAAAATAGCTGATGTAGATTATGTGGTGATAGAGACGAAACGATCAATTACATAATAAGCCAATGCACTAAATTAGCACAAACAGAGTATAAGAATAGACACGACTGGGTGGAGAAGGAGATCCACTGGGAATTGTACAAGAAGTTTAAATTTGACCATACGAACAAATGATATATGCACAACCCAGAATCCATTCAAGAAAATGAGACGCACATACTTCTCTGGGATCTTGAGATACAAACGGATCATCTAATCTCGGCAGACGACCAGACCTAGTGATAGTCAACAAAAAAAAAAAAAAAAAAAAAAAAAGAAAAAAAGAGAGCCTGCCGAATGGTAGACTTTGCCATTCCGGCTGACCACTGGGTAAAACTGAAAGAAAGCTAAAAGATAAATAAACACCTTAGATCTTGCTAGAGAACTGAAAAAACTATGGAAGATGAAAGTGACGATGATACCAATTGTAATTGGTGGGCTCAGTACAGTCACTAAGTAATTGGTACAGGGATTGGAGGACTTGGAAATAAGAGGACGAGTGCCGACTACCCAAATTATTGCATTAATATCATCCAGAGTAATGAGAAGAATCCCGGAGACTTGTAGAGACTTGCTGTCACTCAAACTTCAATTAATGCTGGTGGGAAAAACTCTCAAAAGAGTCAAATTGAAAAAAACAAACCAAAAAACACATTGAACAATATTACGGTGATAATTGAAACACACGAAGATAGATAAAAAACAAAACGTTTCCGAACACTGACTCCAAGCGGATTTTAAATTGGATTGACGCCAGTTTGTAAAAAGATGGACAGTTTTAGGGTGACACATAAACACCAAAATAAACAAATAAATAAACACGCCAAGTAGCCACGGCTAAGTTGAAACATCCTTCCCTTGATTAAACATATACGTCACAAATGGAAAACTCAGTGTTAGGTGTCCTGACAGACGATCTATAAAGATTAGTTGATGACAATTGGATTTCAAGAAATAATTTTTATTCAACGAATCAATATGTTACGTCACCAGTTCATTTTTTGTCTTTTCTCTTATAGAATATCAACTCTTTAAAAAGATATTTTAAAACCTTTAGTTCTTCCGATAATCATTTAGTGAGCTAACATAAGAATATGTGCGAAGAGTTTGCCCTGAGTACATTCAATGTATGCCTCACTACAGAATAAAAATAGGTTAGTTGGTTGGTGTTAATAGCATATCAACCCCATAAGGGTTGATATACTAAATCTTATTTTTTTAATTTGTATGTAAATACATAAATTGATACGGCGTGAGACAAAAGTTTGCAGATAACTTTACCTGACTGGCTTTGTAGATAGTCCCGCTTCGCATATATTTTATATACATCCAATAATTTGAGGATTGTAATCAGTTTAAACATCCATACATTCTACTTTCTAGTATCTATTTAAGGTTTTGGTTTTATTTTGCTTTGATCATTAGGAGTTATATTATTTTCATGTTTGTATAGTCTTGTTTAATATTCAATTTCTTATTAGATCTTTTTGTTGATTTTGTTTTTAATATTGAGGTGTCTCGATTGAGAAGATGAGGGGTTTGATATTATCTGTCATTTTTATTAAGTTCATATTCGAGTTTGGTTGACTGACAGAAGAACGAGAACTTTCCTTTTCATGTCTGTAAAAGTAATTTCTCATTACAAAGTAATAAAAACCAGGTTGTTAATTTATAAAGAAAGCTTCGTTTTTAGCTTCATAATTGATACATTTCTGAATCAGATATTTGGATTGATATTAATACAAAAAGTGTTGGATATTAAAAGAAATACGACGACGCATCTTTACATTATATCAAAAAGTGAGTTTCAAAGGTGCTTTAACTAATATAAAACTCACTGGAATAAGTGTTTTGAATTCTGAGGAAACTGTTTCAAAGAAAATTAACAATTCATTCATAGTTCATTCCTGTTTTGGTATATACAGCTTCGGTTTTGATAGTTTTTTCACACAATTCGTACGTATTTAGGAGGGGGAACAGATACTACACTTGCATATCAAACCGAAGGTCGTGGAGGGACACTTTGATCCAAGGCAGATTGTACAGATACGACAGTATGATTCTAGGCCTATAAATACGTATATAAAATCGGAACTTCAAAACTTCTTTAATATTTGTAAAATCTAGCATACTTCCAAAGGACTAGTAAACATGGAATCAAACTCAGACCTGTTCTTGTGCACGTATCCGTTGTTATCCTGTTAGGAGTCAAACAGGTACCCTTCGATAATAACAAGAACCTTTGATGAATATGCATCATTCAAGTCTTTATGTTATATGAATATTCATACCTAGAAATACTATACGTCACTTCTTGTTTCAGATTGCTTTAGTGTGCGTGTGTGTGTGTGCGTGTGTGTGTGTGCGTGTGTGTGCGTGAGTGTGTGCATGTGTGTGCGAAAGACAGTGGAAAAGGAGAAAATGAATTGGTGGGTGTGACTGAGATTTAGAGAGATAGGCTGTGAATGAGACAGATACTGATTATAGAGAGTGGGGAGGCGGTTTTAATCGTCGTGAAGTCCTCAGTGTAGGACTAGAATGACTGCGTGAATTCCATTTTAATGAGGCTCTGCCATATGACAGAAGGTTCAATCGTTCTTATCACATAATTGATGTAGCATTAAAAATAGTCACGTGCGGCTCTTTGATCTATCTATCTATCTATCTATCTATCTATCTATTTGCTTAGGTTTCTCTAGATATTCCCCAATATCTCTTATCTAACATATTTTTGTTTCTTTATTGTCATTGCTACGTGCAGATATCTTCGTTTCCTTGAACATAATCCCACATGTCCTTTGTTACACAGAACATAATTTTGATCAAAGAAATTAGTAGGTATTCCTCATTGTCTACCAAAGAGTTACAATTCTAAATCTTCTTTAAACTTTATATTATTAAGGTGCATCAAAAGAATTTTAGTTTTTAATTCACATGTTTATATAATGCTCTAAATGTGGCATCGTTTGATTATTTGGGGCTGTAGAATACACCGACTGCATCGCTGCAGAGGGGTAAGACCCTCCCCCAACGAGTGTCCTATATATGATGCTAAACAATCTGATGATGAGGTTCCTGTAATGCTGGAGCTTTGGGGAATGCAGAGTACCCTTTTATTGCTATTGCTCCCAGGTCCGGCGTGGTAGCACCTGATAGGGCCTTATCTACGGGTTAAATAGAACTAACGGCATACTTATGCTAAACTGAATTATTTGACTAAACTGAATAGCTTGAAATAGAAATGTTTTTGACAATTAAACCGTACTTACATTTAAACGGCGTGCTTGTGCTAAACTGAATTATTTGAAATGGAACTGTTTTTTGACATTGAAACTGTACTTACACTAAACTGAATTATTTACTATAGAGCTCTTTTGACATGTAACTGTGTGTAAAGAAAATCAATACTTATACTAAACTGTACTTACATTTAAACTCGTACTTATGCTAAACTGAATTGTTTGAAATAGACCCATTTTCATAAAATGGATTTGGTGTTAAATAACCTACAAAGGTTGATATGCCATAAAACCAAACCAACCAACCAACCAACCAACTGTTTGATTATTCTAATTCTTAATGTTTTCAATGGTTACTGATCAGGTTCTCTTTTAATTTTCGTTTTAAAGGATCATAGTCGACAACTGACGGACATCTAATTTTATACTTTATTTAAAAGGGACAATCGTCACCCTTAAAACACTTAAAATATCTTTTAGAAGTACCATAAGATGCTGTTATAATTTCTTTCATTTCTCGAATTCTGTAAGCTGTTTCAGTAGTTTTGAAGAATTGTCTAATATAATAATGAACAATTATGTACATCTCGCCAGGGACCTGAAAAAGCTGTGAATCATGAAAGTAATGGGGATGCTTGGAACGGCCTCCAAAGTGTTAGAAAAGTGATTAGGTGAACTGGAGATAAGAAGAAGAATCGAGACCGTCCAGACTACAGTACTGTCATGATCAGCCAGAATACTTAGAAGGGTCCCGGGGATCTGAGTAGACTTGCTGTCACTCAGGTTTCAATAAAAACCTCTCAAAACTAGTGTCAAAACTCGCATAGAGTGAAAAAAATAATATATCCATCTTTTTTAAAATGTAAATCGATGCCAATGGGGAAATCAGAGTTCATTAGCCGATATGATTATAAAAGATGAGAAAGAAAAGCGGCAATAATCGACAAAGCCATGCCATCTGAGAAACATTTCTGAAGGCTACTGAGAAACTATACCCCCTTATCCCTCGGATATGGTACGGATCAAGGGTAAAGTGTAGCTATCTAGGGAAAGAGTAGTGCCCTTCCCTACACCTTGGTGTAGTAGCTATCTAAAAGGGAACCTTCGGGTCACCCTCGACTACGGTTGCCAAATTTACTACTTGTTTAATGGCAAATCAACCTCCCTGAGTTATCTAATACTAAGTCTATCCTTGTAGAATAACTGTACTGACATACTTTCAGTACAGTTATTCTACAAGGATAGATTCAGTATTAGATAACTCAGGGAGGTTGATTTGCCATTAAACAAGTAGTAAATTTGGCAACCGTAGTCGAAGGTGACCCGAAGGTTCCCTTTTAGATAGCTACTACACCAAGGTGTAGGGAAGGATGCTACTCTTTCCCTGGATTGCTACACTTTATCCTTGATCCGTACCTTATAATGCTGAACGTTAAACAAAGAGGCATCGTGTACCATTTTTTGAGTCTTTGGTATGACTCGACCTGGGATTGAACTTAGGTCTCCCAGGTCATTGGCGATCACTCTAACCATCATGCCAATGTCCGGTTAAACAAAAGAAACTAAATAAAACCAGAAACGAACAAAATACAAAGTCTTGGGAATGAAAATCAACTGGAAAAGCAGGATCAAAACTCAAGTAAAACCAGTGATTATCAGAACCCGAGTGATCGTAAAGAAAGAAATAGAAATGTTTACAAACTGTATCCAAGGCAATATCAATATATTTGTAGACCAAAATATCACCCTTTAGAGACATCCAAGATATCAGGAAAATTTTTGTCAATAAAGGGACAAATTTTCGATTCCACCTTGAAACGAAAGCTTGGACTCGGCTTGTTCCATCGATAATAGTAACATTACAATTTTACTTTTTGCGTGACCTGACTGTTTTTCATTGGAGTCTGACAAAAAGCCCCCTAAAGTCTCCAGAACTCTTCTTAGTATTCTGGCCGATTGCAACAATGCTGTAATCTGGGTGGTCTTGATTCTTCCTTTGATTTTTAAGTCTTTCAATCCATTTTTCAAGCCTTTTGGGATCGTTTCGAGAGTGCCAACTACAATTGGTATCAGCGTCACCTTCATGTTCCACAGTCTTTTTAGTTCTCTGGCCACGTTCAAATTTTTCTTTATCTTTTTGTTTTCTTTGATTTTTCACTCTGTGGTTCGTCGGAACGGCAAAATCCACTAAATGGTAGGTTCTCTTTCTTTAAATGTGCACGAGGTTTAGTTTTCTGGCCAGGATTAAGCGATCCGCTGTATTAGAAAATTCCAGATAATTTTATGCGTCTCATTCTCAAAGACGGATTCTGGTTTGTGCCTATACCATTCAGTAGTATGGTCAAAATTCAATCTCTTGCACAATTCCTAGCAGATCGCCTTTCCTATTCAGTCATGTCTACTCTTGTCCTCCCTTTGTGCCAGTTTACTGCGTTCCTTTATTATATGATCAATCGTTTTATCTCTTTGTCAGCAAAATCTACGCTTGTTATTTTGTTGTGTATTCTCGATTTTCGCTTTAACATAATGGCTCCTTATCGCGTTTTTTTTGTGCTGCTATTTGAAGAGATTCAGTTTCTCTCTGACGATTTCTCTTTTGTGGCCATGTCCATGTCTTCTCGTGTTCAATCTCGCCAGTTTGTTGCTTAAAATATCCATACAGTTGTTTTTTTCCTGTTTCTGTTCTTTAGTTTTTATTATTTTTCCTACTGTACTTATTATGCCAATGCTGTTATTGGTTACAGTAATTAATCTTTCTCTTGTCTTTTAATGTTTTCCTCGAGTCCTTGTATTGATATTTCTATTGATGCGGGCGGTTCTTCTTCCTCTTTCTTTTCTTGATACGTACAATCTGACTATATAATCTCTTGGATATAAAGACTTGTACATAGTCAGCAACTTAGTTGTCTGAGTTTCTCTCTTGTACATTTTAAGAATGATTCCGAATATCTAACAAGAGGGATTGCCCAGATGTTTTTCCTTTTGATGAGATTTCTGTTGTAGAGCTTGGTTTCGAAATGTTTACTCATTCGTATAAGATATTCTTTTCTTTTTTTTTTCTTCATCTCCGCTTGTTTAATGGTGTTGACTTCCAGTATTCCTAAGTACAAGTAGCTTTCCTTCATTTCAAGCGTTCTCCTTCACCTCTTCCTTCACCTCCTCCTCCTCTTCTTCTTCTAATAATAATAATGGAAACCTTAGCGAAAAAGAAATTTACAAGTAGCTGAAAATATTGTAAGTAGACACTATCAAACATCGATGAAAGAAAGAGTAAGAAGACAGTAACCCAGAAAAACAAGAAAACTTCTCAAAATCAAGCTCTTGAGCATAAATCTCCTCAAAGGGATAAACACCTGGGCAGTCCCCCTTGTAAGATAGTCCGGACCATTTTTGAAATAGACAAAGGAGAAACCCAAATAAATAAACCAAAGAACAATGAAATTGATGACGATATACAAAGCCTTACACTCAAGAGATGACACAAATAGACTCTATGTGTCAAGAGAAGAAGGAAGAAGAAAACCCGTGAGTATTGAGGATTGCGTAGATACAATATTTCAAAGAACCGATGAATAAATAAAAAAGAGCAAAGAGAGACTAATTATAGCAGCCAATTACAGAAATAGCAACATAAGAACAGATAGAAAAACTACAAAATCTTGAAAAGAAAAATGGGAAGAAAAACAACTGTATGAATGCTTCAAGCATTGGAGAAATTGCACACTAGATGATCTGGACATTGTTACAAAAGGGAATTCGTAAAAAAGAAACGCAATCTCATTGAAAAGTAGCACAAAATAATGTCATCAGAACTAATATTAAAGTAAAAGTTGTTAATACGCAACAGAATTGCAAGTGTAGATTATGTAGGAAAAGATGAAACAATTAATTACATAATAAAGAAATACAACAAACTGGCAGTAAAAGAGTACAGAATTAGACACAACTGGGTTGGAAAAATGATTGACTGGGAATTGTGCAAAAGATCGAAATTTTATAATAGTACCAAATGGTATATATACAAACCAGAGTCTGTCCTAGAAAAGTACACCCATAAAATTCTCTGGAATTTTGATATACAAACAGATCCAATCCAGAAGGTCTGAACTAGTATTAATTCATAAGAAAAAAAACTTATCATATAGTGGATTATGTTGTTCCTGCGAACCCGAGTAAAAGTTAAAAAAAAAGCGAAAAGATTGACAAATACTTGGCTCTTTCCCAAGAGCTGAAAAAGCTGTCCAATATGAAAGTGACAGTGATAACAATTGTAATTAGCGTACTTGGAACGGTTTCCAAAGGCTTGAAAAGAAGACTTGAGGAGTTAGAGATCAGAGAAAGAATCGAGACCATACAGACCACAACATTGTTAAGATAGGCGAGAATACTTACAAGAACCATTGAAATCTGTGGAGACTCACTGTCACTCAGATTCCAGTGAAGGACCACCAGTTAAAAATAGTGTGAAGTATTTGCAAGGCGTGAATCAACTGAATGGAGTCATTGGTATATTCTTTAGATGTGTACATAAAATAAGCTTTGGGGTAAAAGTCTGAAATAAGTGAGAATACTTTTATACAAAATACGTTAAGTCTCAATTTCTACTGCTTTTAGAATTAGATTGAATTTAATGCAGGCAGCATGAATTTTTTTTTTGATTTAGAGAAGAGACAAAAGAAGAGTGAACGATCATAGAAACCACTGTGCATTCTATTGAACAAATGCTAAAGTTTTATCTGTTTTTATTTTTTAAATGAATCGTCGTGAATAATAATAATAATAATAATAATAATAATAATTGTGATGATAATAATAATAAGCTTGCTGTCACTCACAGTCCAGTAGAAAACCATCAGCTAATGCTGGTGTGAAAAACTCTCAGAAGAGTAAATAATAATGATAATCGTTATTATTAATTTTGATTAGCATTTTAAAAATATCTTCAATTTTACTTGTTTTTATCACAACTCACTGGAGTCGTTAATTTTAAAACAATGAACAAATAGAATATTCCATTAACAATATTAATGTGCAAAAACTATTAGATGGCGCCAACAAGTCGGAGATAAAGTATGGAATGTGTTATACGTGTGATTTAACCTTCTGTAATATCAATTGTTCTCGTTACTTAGTGGGTAAAACGGCTGGTATGGATTACCAGGTTTCTTAGAGGTAAAATAGTCATGAGTTCAAGTATCGCTAAGAGATTATTCTTCATTACAATCTCCGAACCGCATTGTTTATTGCTGTCTACGAGATGATAAGCTTCGAGTGAGTTACGATAAAAAAAAATAACTAAATTGTAAAAGATGAGATAAATATTTGTTAATAATAATGTTTGAACTTTAATAATACTGTTTGAAAATGCTGAAGTTATCCTTCGATTAAAATATAAACAGTACATTGGTTTACATTCTTTGAAAAAATCCGAGCATCCATAAGAATTTACTCGATCGAACAGAAAAAAAAAGGCAACTAGGAAATAAATGTTTTATGTTTACTTTTTTTAAATTTTTTTGAATTGTTGTTTCTGTACTTGTTCCTGTCTGAGTGATATGATCAGTTATACACGGAAGTTTTAGTCTGGATAAAAGAGAAAATTGTAAAAGACGGTTCAAAATTTTGATATTTGTTGACCAACACGAATTTCTGGAAAAACGGAGCATCGTACAAGGAAAAGGTTTCAATAAAAGTATTTAAGATCGCCTTATGGTTAACGTTCCATCTAGTACAAAATCTCATTTTTTTATTGGTGTTCTTTCTTTCTTTCTTTCTTTCTTTTCCATGACTGTTAACCTTCTTTCTTTCTTTCTTTCTTTCTTTCTTTCTTTCTTTCTGTTTTTTCATTTTTCTTCTTCCTTTTTTCTTCATATAGGTTTCTTTCTTTCTTTCTTTCTTTCTCCGCTTTACTCTTTCTTTCATTTTACTTTTTGTTTGTTTGTTTGTTTGTTTGTTTCTTTCTTTCTAGAACTTGCTGTATAATTTTCCAACTGATAGACTTTGTGTTATTAAATATAACCAGAACTATTTTTGCAGTCGGGTTTCGGCGGAAGGAAACTAAAAGACGTGACATATTAAAAATAGTTCCCACTTTGATGTTTTCCGAGTATTAGTGGGCGAAAGAAAAAGAAATAAAGTATTGAAAAAACTACAAAAGACTTTGGAAGATTTTTTAATCGAAAATTTTACTTTCATCCTGAAAAATTCCCAACTTTTTATTATCAAACTTTAATAAATATCCGTTTCACACACACACACACACACACACACACACACACACACACACACACACACACAGAATACTTTGCAGGCACAAACACATGCTGCATTCACATATACGTACACATGCCCTTGCACAAATACTTACATTAAGTGCATGTAAATATGTAGATGTATGTGCCTGGATTTTAGAAATGTAAATATCGTCATTCTGTATTGACACAAAAGTAACTGAATAAAAATCTCAAAATGTGATAAGCTATTAAAAAATTAGCATTAAAATGCTCATATCAGCTCTCTATAAGAATTTGTAATTAATTATAGATATATAAATGTTGTCATTTATATATCTATACTAAAAGTTATCTGCTTAACTTTCAACGACTTTCTACTACTTGCTGTTTGGTGGTACTGATTAAGAATCAGTGGACCAGGAAGCGTAGGAAATAGAATCAGTCATCCGAGTTTAAATCTAAGACAAAGCTGTTGACGTTTCACATCGTCTTTGGGGAAAGGCTCTAATCTATCTAACAGATAGAGAGTGGGAGAGGCTGGGTTCTTTGGCCTTACTTAGCTAATCAGTCTTGTAAAAGGAAAACCAACTTTACTCCACTTAAAAATTGACCTTGTGTCTCTCATCCTGTTCGAGGTAGAGGGGTTGGGCAAATACTTACTCAATGGACAAGCCGAAAAAGTCACGAAAAATGACTCGTTTACAGGACTATGAAAAATAACCTCAGAGTAAGAGAGTGTATTTTCGATAGAGGAATTGGCAGAGAGAAACTAAGCGCAACTTATCTTATTTTGAAATGGTGATGTGTCATCTTACTACGAAATAGCAGCGTGCTATTAGGTTTTCGAACAAGCCGTGGCAAATCGAGAACACAACATAAGCTTAGTTTGACATAAAGTCAAAAGTAATGGGACACCCATTGAGAACTGAACTCGCTCACAATGGTTTGCTAGTTTAGTTGAATAACTATGACACCACGCGAGGCACCTTATATATATATGACTCATATAAACACCTGTCTATATAAATAACTGCAAGTGCATTTTATAGAAACTCCTAAAATACAAAATACAATGTGACTTTTTAAATATATTATTTGCCATTTACTCTTCACATTCACATACGTATAGGAAGATTTTGGCAGAAATATCTGTGCGCTATACGTTCATCCTTTGTTTCGCCAACAGATACTACACTAATCTTGTACGTAAATTTATGGCTGAAATTTAATTCTTAAATATAACAGAAGGTACAAATTAATGCATACGATAGCGATACACAATGTGAATTAAACAAACCACGTTTAATTTTTGGAATTTTTTTTTTTTAAATTGATGTTGACGCTCGTGATTTACGACAGTCAACCTAATCATGTTTTTCTCACCGCTACGTTTGAAAAAAAGACAGAAAATAGAAAATAAGAATATTATTTCTCAAGTTTCTTTTAATGCAATACGCATAAAAACCCAATATACACTAATTATTTCCTTTTGTATTATTTTACTCTAATCCTGTTTTTCTTCGTGTTTTTTTAAAACGAGTTTAAGACATTCATTAATAATTCGTGTCATTTTTTCTTCAGTCATAGAATTCTTTTCATTTCGTTTTCTTTTATCTACATTTGTATTGATCAAGTTTTTTTTTGTTTCATCTTATAATCATTATCAATAATTACTGACTCAACACAGAGTAATTCACATATATCTAGAAAACTGCTATAAGATATTGATTATGCCAGTCGAAAACCTTCCCTAATCGATGATGAATCCCATGTACTTTAAATATCTAGAATACGTTAACTGTATCCATTGTCGACGGGTAGGATCCTACTAAAAAAAAAAGAGTGTCTAGGGTATGACACTAAATTGCAACTGATGGTGAGGCTCTAGTTCGGGAGATCTGGAGAGTATGGAGTACCCGTTTATTGCTATTACTCCTAGGTCCACCCTGACCCGTCAAGGCCCCGTCTATGGATCAAATAGATTGGTTTAAAAATAATTCGTATTGGATAGGATCGTGTGAAAAAAAACAACACTTAAGGGACAACTACACAAAAAATGTAAAATATGAACAGACAATGGACTCGATTACTTTACCTTTCGGCATAAAATAACCCAAGATAGGTTGGCATGCCATTAAAATCAATCAGTCAATCGAATCCGTAGACAAACAAAAGTACCGATCCGTGGCATAAGTAATATTGGCATTTATAAGAGAATGTGGGGCAGATGTTCTTACAGTATATTAAATAACTGTAGTCTGAATAAAAAAACCCAACAACAACAACAGTAAAGCAAAAAAAAAAAAAAAGGAAAAAAAAAAAAAAAAAAGCCAAAGCGAAAACAAAAGAAAGCAAATATAAAGACAAAAACCAAACCAAACCAAAAACAAAAACAAAAACAAAAGGAAACAAAACAAGAAAACAAAAACAAAACAGATTGAATCCTTTTTCAATTAAGAACAGAAACAGAAGCGATAAAACACAGAAGATAACCTGCAAGGTAGCATTATGAACTTTTCTACAACCTTTTAGTGTTCTTCATTAAACAAAGCCGATTAAAACAAACTGAAAAATGTTTAATTTTAAGTTTTAAATATCGTACAATAAAATAAATTTGAAAATAAAATAAAAAATACATTAGAGGCTGCCACCTAATATCATGTTGCTCCGCCTTTCGTCTGAATAACGGCGCCCACGTAATTTGACAGGAAGTCTTCAAGGAACGCGAGTATATTCCAGAACAGACCATTGCTGAATTGTATTTGTAGGCTGTAGCTGCACAATATTAGTAAAGTCTGCAATATGTTGCATACATTTTTTGAAGAAACGTTTTTGAAATGAATTGTTTGTTTATATATATACCAAAATAGAATATATACTAAAATAGATTCATTCCCACCATCCGCTAACTTGGTGTTGGATAATATATATATATATATATATATATATATATATATATATATATATATATATAAAATAGTAGTTACAAACATACAAAAAGATTATAGAATAAATTCAAAGCAGAAAAATAGAAGATATCAATCTGAAACTCTAGAAATATGAACTGCACAAAAGGCAGTAATAGTCATCTTTGTTGACAGTTACATTACGTCAAAGTTTCTTTTGATTAAGATTTTTAATACTGTCATCGAATCTAGTGATAAATACAAGAATAGAGTAGAACGTGAGTGGGGGAAAATCCCGTAGCGTAGTGGCTAACTCGCTAGACTGTGACATCATAGTAAGCAAGTTCGAACCCCAGTTGCGGTATTGCATTCACTTTCAGACTAATCTTCTTGGGAAAGATATAAACCCCCTTATCCCTATGCTATGGGTTAAACAGTACCAGTAGTGTTCTTCTATATGGATGGCTTTGGCATTAAATTACCCACGAAGTTTGATATGCTATTAAATAAAGAAACTAAACCAATATAGTTATACATTTGATTTTTCATACTGATTTCAGACCATTGACCTCCAAAAGTGTCCAATGAAGATATCAAGTGCAAAGAAATAGTTTTCTGCTTTTAGACTGACTCATCCAAACATGAAGAGCAAATATAATCAATAAAGAAGAGTCTGTCAAATGTTGGAAGTGACGATATCTGTAGTTTAATGAATAAATCTTAAGAAAAAGAGGAGGAGAGGTCGAGGAAGAAGGAGAGGGGACAAGCAAAAAGAGATAAGGTAAAAAAGAGAGTAGGAAGATGAGAAGAAATAAAGAGGAATAGAGAGAGAAGGAAAGAGAGAGGTAGAGAGAAGCAGAAGAAAGAAAGTATGCATTTTTTTTTATTTCGGAAAATGTAATTTTCCTTTTATAAAAATAAAAGACAGACATTGACTTTGAAAGAAATTCTAAGGTCAATTTAAAAGGTTAGTGAGGGACTAGTATTAACCGAGTTTTCAAATTGTCGAAACAAAAAGCTAGCAAACCTGGGGTTTTATCGGTGTATTGATCCATTTTAAATCATGACCATACTTTGCTCACCTGTAGAGGTTAAAAGGTCAAATATTTGGATAGATTAATAAGATCTTTCAATTTTGTTTGATTAATGCAAAAAGAGATACTCCTCCACAAGCCGTGGATTGGGACCCTTAATTAACCAAGCCCCTATTATAAGGTTTGATTGGATGTCCATTTAAAATCTGATAGGTGGAAGGATCCTCTTCCCACAAACGTAGATCAACGCATTTGATTGGCTGACCAGTCAGAAAGTTGCAGAAGAAAACGAAATGATCTCGTGATTGGTTAATCAATCAGAAATGTTTGTTCCAAGGGGAATTCTCAATAAAAATAGGTATTCTTAGATTTAGATGAGAGAAGTTATCCGATATCCATACCGAAGAGAGAAGAATAAGAAAAGAATTCTCCAGCAAAAGCCTCACTCTCCTAAAAAGTGAGTAATATAGAAAGACTGTACTAGCCAGATGTCTCATTTGTCTGTCTCTCAAATACAACAAAAATGACACAATTTCCATATATATATATATATATATATAAACATTGGATATATTATTGTTACACCCTTGTTTTTCAATAAATACGAGGTGCATACGATAAGTTTCCTGACTTTTTTCGGATGGGCACTTTTATTGAGTGCACACATGAAACTCTAGTCCCCTTCAAAGTAAGCTCCTCCGCCTGCAATGCACTTGTTGTACCGTTACAACAACTTCTCGAAGGCCCCATGGAAGTCCTCTTGTGTGAGCGTGTCAATAACCTTCGTCACAGCCTCTTTCATCTCCTCAATTGTCTTATAACGATAGCCTCTGAGCTTAGGGAATAACCAAAAGTCACAGGGAGCAAGGTCTGGACTTATAGAGAGGCTGAGGAACTGTCTTGATGCCCATCTTGATCAAATAGTCTGTGACAAGGATAGAGTTGTGGACTAGTGTATTGTCCTGGTGGAAATGCCACTGACCCGATTTGAAGAGTGCTGACCTCTTCCGACAGAATCTTTTCCTGAACTTCCTTAAAACCTCAACATAGTAACCCTAACCCTAATCCTAACCCTTCGGCCAATCAACTCTGGTGTATTGACTTCCTTACTCCTCCCACACCTCTCATCATCCCTCACAGACTCCTTGCCTTCCTTGAATCTCTTATGCCTCTCAAAAGCTGATGCTCGATTCATGCAAGATGCTCCAAAAGCAGTCTGAAGCATTCCATACGTTTCTGTGGCATTTTTCCAAGTTTAAAACAGAATTTTATAGCATATCGTTCTTCTAAAGTGTCAGATTGCATTTTTGACAATCAACCTTTAGTAGGGTGTATTCCAATTGCTGCTGTAGCTGTTCATTTGAACCTGAAATCATAAAAATAGGTCAGTCATCTCATAAGCTGTATAGCAATAACATACTGAATTTTCAAGAGTCTACGACAATTTTAAATGCCCATACGAAAAAGGTCTGGAAACTTATTGTATGCACCTTGTATTTATCAATTGTTAATGGAGAGTTTTTCTTGTCTTTAAGTTGCCTTTACTCCAAACGTCTCAAGTTTCGAATAGATTGTGTTATCCTCCATCTGTGAATCTTTCAAACACAACGTGCTCACAGAGAAAGTTGATTAAGCAATTAACCGGAAACGCATGTGGTAGTCACGGAACTAATGTTACAATCAAGTACCGTGACTTGTATAGGGCCACAAAAATGAAAGAAAAGAGGGATTTCGGTTACAGTTTCTTAGTTTAATGGGTTATTTAACTCCAAAGCCACCCTTGTTGGAGAACAGGAGTGATACTATTTAACCCATAGCTGAGGAGAAAGATAAGGGTGTTCTTAACTTTCCCAAGGGTATTAATCCAAAAGTGAACATAATAGCGCAACTAGAGTTCGAACTCGCTATCAATGAAATCGTATCTCAGCATTTTTACCAATATGCCACGGGAACTCCTTCAAAGACGGAAAGAGGAAAAGAGTGAGTGTGTATGTGAGAGAGGGAGAGAGGGGAGGATGAGGGAGGAAAACTGAGAGAGAGAAATGAAGGGAAGAGAAAGAAAAGGAGAAGGAAAAGGAGAATGAAAGAGATAGAGAGATAGATAGATAGATGGTGAGAGAGAGAGAGAGAAAGGAAAAGAAGAAAGAGGGAAAGACAGAAAAAGAGAGGAGAAAGAGAAAGACAACATAGAAAATATAAAGAGAGGAAAAAGAAAAAAAAAGATAAAGAAGGAGGAACATAGTGAAAGAAAGAGAGTAAGAGAAAGAAAATAAAAAAGCCGAGAGAGAGAGAGAGAGAGAGAGAGAGAGAGAGAGAGAGAGAGAGAGAATTCACTTTGTTTGAAAGTTCAGCAGGAGAATAGGCGATATGTTAGTGACAACTGTATTCATTATAAGACTAAATGGAAACAGCCGTAGAGATTATTGTTAAGAAGACGAAAACGAAATTGGAATTTGGAAGAAAATAGAATAAAAAACAAAAACTTAAAAACAAATAAAACAAATTAAAATTTCAATTCAGTACAATAAGATTAGTGGACTGGAGATTTGAGGAAACTTAATGTTACTTGACTTTCGATTGTATCTAGAATTTTCGGCAGTTGATGTTGATGATAGTGGTAGCGATAAACTAGTTATAATAACCAAGAAATCTTACGACCAAGTCATGTCGAAAGCGTCGGTTCTTCTGTATCGCCGAAGTTCACAAGCAATGAGCCAATTCAGCACTTAGATGGGTGATCATTTAGGAACAACAGGCATCATAATAAACATGATTTCTATGTACCAATCATCATCAAAACGTGATAACAGCACGAATCTCCATAACTTCTTTCGATCCACGAGTGCATTGATACCCTCATTGAAGAACATAGCGTAAAGAGACTGAAGTCACTTTTGCTCTTCTTCAACAACAGCGTTATTTATGTAGAACTCCTTCCCTGAAAAATGTCATTTGATAGGCCCCAAAAGATGGTAATCTGAAGGTTCCAATCTATGACGATGGTATATATGGTAAAAAATTATGACTATATCAACCCATGCACGGGAATTTGTGTTTTTTAGTCAATTTGCTTTGAGACCAAGTGAGATGGCACTTTCTGATATCCCAACTTCTCTATTTTATGGACCAACAATTTCAGAAGATCGAGTTCCACAGACGCATCACAAAATTTAAGCTCTCTATTGTCTTTGCTCAAAGCTTTAATGTGCACCATATTGTCTTCTGTTATTGATGATCGAGGACATACTACTCGTAGTTCATTTGTCTGATTCATATGCCTCTATGTTAATGCACTTTAGCCGTGCCAGTACTACCGCATGGTAGTAACACTTGTGCTTTAATGAAACACTTGAGAAAAAGCTAGATGGTAACTACACAATGATATTGGGTGGTGTTTTGGAAAATCTTAGCATCAGCACTCAAAAAAACAAAAAACAAAAAAAAAAAAAAAGATGCTGTGCGTCCACTTACCTCCCATCTTATAAACTATCCAAGTAAGATTAGCAAGGTATGCCAGGAAATTCTTGAGAAGTAAGCATGAACTCATAAGTGGCATTAACCTCTGGAATCTTAGGCATGGAGACATCAATATTAGCCGATTAGCAAAAACTTACATTTACCAGCTCTGTGCAGACACTGGATGCTTTCTAGAGGACTTGCTTAGTGCTGTTAGCAAGCCTTAATGATGATATGTTCCCATTCACAACAACAGTTTCACAGTGAATTTTTGTCGGATCTTTGCCTTTGGCACACAAAATCCTATTACACATAGTACCTATATATTTGTCATCTCTTTTATAGTATCAGTCTTCTTTGTTGTGGAATACACTGACAAATATCCAGAAACAACGTATTTTTGAAAATAAATCAGCCCGGTCCCAACAGTTCAACTGTCTATCCTGGCAGTACCTGACCCATAATCTAAAAGTGGTAAGGGTTGTCATCACCTGTGATACACCCATAAGTGGAATGCTGATGGGACGAGGACAATTATTTCCACTGCTCATCCGTATTAAATCCTGCCACCACGGTGGAGGTGGGTAAATTCCATCTTTGCAATGACGTCATATATGCATGTGTTCAATATTAAGGGTGTCCTGACCGTGACAAGAATTGCATACTCCCTGCTTTATTGTGTTTACAGCTTTCAGGTCGATTTATGCCTGAACCTTGCTTTTCAAACATCCTTTGTATCATATTGCTGACGGTGGAAGCGGTATACTCGTATTAATTACGAAGTTGCAATCATTGCAACTGGCGTTAAAAAAGAAATTATCGACTTGCTTTCCTTTGCCAATCAGGCGTTTAGATAATATGACAGCTGCCGGTGAAAAACAACTTTTCATATATTCTGTTCTTGCATCTCTGCATTTTAAGGTCATGAACCGTGAACACAATCAATTTAACAAGAAAAAAAAAGCAAAAGTTGTGTTGTGAGGAGAAATAAGATTTTGAATTTGGTAACGATGTTCGGAATGAAGATAGTGCGAATAGGATTTCTGACGTCAATGTGAATATCACCAGAAGCATGATTTGTCTAAGGCACTTTTAATCCGGTAAAAGTTGTGTTTATTTAATGGACTTTGCACAATCTAACAAAAAAAATTGTTGTATTTCTTAGGTTGCACCCAACGTGTAATATTTTTAAACATCATATATATTTTATACATCAATTCAGAATTTCCTAATTTCTTTGGATTTTTTGGCGTTGGCGATGGCAATTTTAACAATTTGTTTAAAAAATAGGTCTACTATTATGCGTGTGACGAACATATAAATATTTATTTTAGGGCTTATACTTACAAGGAGCAGAGAATCCCCGTGACGTAGTGGCTAACGTGCTAGACTGTGACATCGTAGCAAGGGAGTTCGAACTCCAGTTGTGCTATTATGTTTACAAATATTCCCGAGAAAGATATGAACCTCCTTATCCATTATGGGTTAAATACTACCACTAGTGTTTTTCTAAAAGTATGGCTTTGTTATTAGATAACACGTGGAATTTGATATGCCATTAAACTATGAAGCCAAACCTTACTCACTGATTTATATAGAATGGTATATGTATGTATGTATGTATATAGTTAAGTAAGTGCAGTATCTCCCATAAATAAGCATACTTAAAACTTAAATCAAAAACTTGATTTTCTTTTAAGCATAAGATACTGGGATTTTATCATTTCTTGTGGATCATTAAACAATAAAAACGAATATTATTAGGTATTTTTGTTACCAAAATCGGTTTAAAAGAAAATTAACTTTTGTGGTGGATTTATGGGCTATGCTGTATGTTTGATCTGAAGACATGAAACGTACATATTATTCCACGTATTAACAGTTCAACACATTTTAAAATTATTTATTAAGTTTATTTACCCTAAAAATTATGAGTGAAGTTTGGAATGAAAATTCGATTGATATAATTCAATATGAATCGGAAGGTTAAAAAAGAAGAAAAATTCTGATAAGGTTAGATTCTAGCGAAACAACTCAATCTGTTTCTCTAAATTATTTCTTTCTTTCTCATATATATTACTAAAATTCTCATTATATGTATATATATATATATATGTGTGTGTGTGTGTGTGTGTGTGTGTGTGTGTGTGTGTGTGAGTGCATGCACGCGCGTGCGACTGGTCACATGGTAACCAACGATTTTCTCAAAGCACTGAAGGAATTTAAAATATCAAGTTTCTATATAAACAAAATTTTTATGACACTTTTAGCATTAATGTAGTGCAACTCTGTTTTTTAATTTTCATTTTCATCTTTTTAATGGAAAGTAATATATTCTATTACTTGTTTTAAGTTTTATCATGTAGAAGTTTTGTTAGTTTGACAGAATCTTTTATTTGGCATGAAGTGTGGATTATCTCTAAAGAATTAGACTGTTGTACTTAGAGAGAAATTGTTATGCCTAGTTGAGGTGAACTAAGTTTGATTGACGTGGAGAGCTTGGCTTTCATATGAGTATGAATTCTAGAAGTTAGAAGTTAGATTTTAATTTTCTAATTAGTTACGCCGAAGTAGCTGAGACTCATGCATGAGTAAAAATTCTGCGACCGTACTTTCCATCAATGTTTCAAAAGGCTAGCTTCCGGTTTGTGCGGCCGGTAATGCGAGACATTTGAAAGTGAAAAAAGAAATGTGTGCACACAAAAAGAAGAATAGTGCAGTTGCCTGGGGGCTGTAGAATTCACCGACTGCATCTCTGCAGTGGAGCAAGACCTTATAATGGGCGTCCTGGACATGACACTAAACGGCAACTGATGGTGAGGTTATAGTTCTAGAGCATCGGGGAATATATAGTACCTCTCCATTACCATTATTCCCAGGTCCACTCTCACCCAGAGTAGTAATATCTGTTAGGGTTCCATCTATGGGTCAAATAGAACTTCGTCCTATCGGCTGGGGCTGTAAAATACGCTGATTGCATCTCTGCAAAATAGTAAGCCCTTCACTCAACGGGTGCGTTGTATATGATTCTAAATCACCTAGTGGTGATGCTCCTTTTATGAATGTCGAATATTATATATATATATATATATATATATACATATGAAAGAACAAGGTATTTAGAAGAAGATTTTATTCATTCTATCATTAGAGTATTATATGTGATGTTGCATCTTCTGATGATGGGTTAATGCAAAAATGAAAATGTTTAACTGGCAAATAATTCAATTACAGATAAAATCATTTTCAGTTTTATTTCCATTTTCCTGCATATATATATATATATATATATATATATATATATATATATTAAACGTAAAACTTCAAAAATGATATATCAAACAATCCACTTAAAATGTTTTATTTTAGAGAATAAAGCAATTTATAGTTTAATTTGAAAGTAAATGATAATCTCATGGAATCTGAATCCGTTTTAAATGTCATTTTGCAATCATCGAAATTCTCGACGTAATTTTGAAATGCTAATTAGAATTCTTCACTCTTTCTGGATCCAAAGTAGCACTATCATTAGAAACAGCTGTTACAACGAGAATCCAACTGGCTTAGGGGTCGTCTACTATAGTAAAATATAACCTAAGTAATTGAGTATAATTTTAGATTCTTTTTCGTAACAGTGCTACAAAGTTTACTACTCGACTTATATTCGATGATAAAGACAAATTTTGAAATGAGCGATTCTATTGGTATTTCCAATTTGTTAATTACAATTATCTATTCATTATCATATTTATCAAAAACAGTATCAAATTTTTTTATTTGTTATTTTTAAAGCATAACTTTACCAACAACTTAGTAAGTTCATTTTTAGCAAGTCATTTTTATTCTTAATCATCACCATCATCATAATAATCATCAAAGCGTACCTGTTCATCCGTATTGTCCATTGCTCTGGGTAAGTCCTGTAGACGGCATCCAGTGTCCACACGGAGATGATGAATGTAAGTTTTTTTTTCTGGTCGGCTAACAATGGTGTGTCTATGTGTAAGAGCACATAGAAGAATGTCGCTTATGAGCTCGTTCTTGCTTCTCCAGCAGTGCTCAGCATGTCTTGCTCGTCTTATTCGGATGGTTTATGAGGTGGGAAGGAAGTGGCCGTACAGTTGATGTTTTGTGGGGTGCTGTTTCTTGGGTTTTTCGAAAACAGCATGCAGCATCTTTGTATAGTTCCAATTTAGCTTTTTCTCCAAGCGTTTCGTTAAAGTCCAAGTAGTGCAAGCATACAGTAGTACTGACAAGGCTACGACTTGGAAGAATTCCCATTTTATCAGAGAGATCAGATTTTCATATGGCTGATTAACCTGTCAAAAGTAGTCCATGGTTTACCTATACGTATGCTAACATCACTTTCAATTGATGCGATATTGCTACCGAGGTATATGAATTGGTATATTAAATACCAGTAAGTAAAAGTAAAGTTGGCGACTGTAGTCGACGATGACCCGAAGGGTCCCTTTTCGATAGCTACCACACCAAGGTGTGGGGGAGGGAACAACTTTTTTCCCAGAATTGCACCACTTTACCCTTGATCCGTACCTTATAATGCTGAGTGTTAAGCAAGGAGGCATCAAGTACCATTTTTTTTTAGTCTTTGGTATGACTCGACCCGAGATTGAACCCAGGTCTCCCAAGCCATTGGTGAACACTCTAACCATTAGACCAATGTACGGTGCTTACTTAAATACCAGTAAGTTTACTAAATACCAGTAAGTATGAAATAAAATTTGATATCCAATGAACTGCTTTTGAATTTGTCATTTTGCTTTTTTAATAAATAAAATAAAAAGAAGTAAAGCTTAACATTTTTTGTAGTTCATTTTTATTCTTGTTATTCTGAAATTAACACTTTTTTAACAAACGGCAATAGAAATAACTGAAAGCAAAAAGATAAAAATGTGTTAAATACAAAATGTGGAAATAAGATGTAAAAAATGTTTTCGTATACATAAATGTAGTTGGAAGCATTGTAAAACTAAGTAACAATTATATTTAAGGACTCGACTGATATTCGAGTTATTCAACTGAATTATTCGCTAGTCCGTACACACACACACACACATGCACACACACACACATATATATATATATATATATAAACCGAGAATTTCAACTATAATTTGTCCCCGTCTTATGAGACTTATACCCAAGATCGACTTATACTCAAGTATCAAAGGCACTTTCAATTTATGCGTGAATGCTTGTTCAACACACTGAAAATAATTACACATGGTTCCCTCACTGATTCTGATGCGGTTGAGTGAAAAAGTTTTCGTTTATCTATCACCTGCTAAGTGGCTGATCCTCTAGTGACATTGCTTTTTACCAAATACAATTTCTAATTTTAATTTTCAATGAAGACTTTCCCTGCTTAGAAGATTCGCACCTGAATATTTATATTTGAAGATTTTTGATAAGAGGCCAAATCAAAAATTCTTTGAAGAACAGTTTCAGTCAGAAATGAAACTAAAAACATTTTTTTTAATTTAGTGAAACGACCATAGTCAATAAAAATCAAAGCATTTTATTCAACTCAAACTTTTCACTGATATTGCAATGCAATAATACTGTTCAGCTTCTCTAAGGTTTCTTCGAAAGAAAGGTTTTCTTCTTCCTTTTAATGTTCTCGGCATCATCAAATTTTATAAATGAGATGAAATTTCTGGTCCGATGAGTATGGACTGTGTCACCCTTGCACAATCCTATGTTTTGCAAAAATCTTTTCGTTCAAAACGTATCTAGACTGGCTTCATGATATTTTTTCAAATTGGCAGTGGCTCGTCTAGACGTCTTGACTGCAGTCAAGGAATATAGAAATCCTCACTTTATTATATACTATTATATATATTTTTCTAGATGTTGGTTCAGTTTGTAATCATATAACCCGCCAAAACAAACGCACACACAAAAAACAAAAAACAAAAGACGAGACAAAGTACATTAAAAAATAAAGAATAAAAAAACAAAACCGACCCTGATTGATTTCGATTTCAGACTTTACTATACTCATATCCTTTACAACATATTTGTGTGAGTATGTAAGGGTTCTTATGTTTTCATTACAGTCATCAGAAAATAATTTGTTCTTAATTTCTCATTTCGTATTTGTTTACTCGTATGAACGTCTGTATTGGCAACTTACTTTTCAAGGCAACGAAAATGTCTAAACATTAACGTAAATTGCAAATTGCACTACTTCAGTAAAAATGAATAAAATCAAAACAACTTATCTTTCTTATAAAAGTTCTACCTAATGGGGCTGTTTGCGTTTCACGTTGTACTAATGCTCTTGGGTATTTGAACCATTGATGAGACCCTTACATGTACTACCACTCCAGATCAGATGTATTCATCTCTTCTACTTCCAGTAATGAATAAAATAGTACGGCAGGCTGGGCTCCCACGCTTCGGTGGAAAAACCAGTTAAGAAAAAAGAATTCAAAGTCTGAGAAGCGTTTGGAGAAACTATGTCACACAGCTGCACCATTCTTCTGTTATCAGCTCACCCCAAAAGTGTGGCTGGTTCTATACAAGCTTTCACCGCTATAAAAATCACTTAGGCAATTTATAAGCTAAGCTTTGGCTAAGTTAATGATCGACATTGTTGGCGCGGTAACTAAAGGATTATTAAAGGGCCTGGAAGATTTGGAAGTTGGCGACCGAGTGGAAACCATCCAAACAACGACATTATTGAAAACGGCCAGAATACTGAGAAGAGTCCTGGAGACTTGAGGAGACTTTCTGTCACTCAATCTCCAGTGAAATACCATCAGCTTACGCTGATGTGAAAAACTAATGAGTAAATAATAATTATAACTTGGACATGGGTACAGAGGGGGAACTTAAAGGGGTAAACTGAATCTCTAAAATAACGCCATTAGGACTAATCATATCTGAGCAAAAATTGATAATACACAGGAGAATAGTAAGTGTAGGCTGTGAAGTGATAGAGATGAAAAAATTAATCACATGATAAATGAATGCAGCAAATTATTATAAAAGGAATATAAGAAAATGCAAGAATGAGTAGGGAAGAGATTCGCCTAGAATTATGTAAGAAAGTGAAATTTGACCAGACTAACAAATGGTAACAAACCAGAATCTGTCTATGAAAATTAATGCATAAAATCCTCTGGGTCTTTGAGATACAAACGAATCACCTAATACAGGCAGAAGACTGGGTCAAGTTTTTATTAACAGTAAAAAATAACTTGTCATATGTGCCAGCCAACCAGAGTGAATGAAAGAAATATCCGGACTTACCTAGAGAGCTGAAAAAATAACAGTAGTACCAATCGTAGTAGGGTCACTTGGAACAGTCCCCAAGAAATTTGAAAAGAGACTCGATGAACTGAAATTTAGAGAAAGAATTGAAGTCATTCAGAAGACAGCACTACTAAAATCAGATAGGTTACTTAGAAGACTCCAGTGAAAAACCAGTTAAAACTGGTGTGTATGGTTTTGTTTGGTTTCTTTGTTTAATGGTGTATCAATCTCCGGGGAGCTGACATGGAAAACTCGCAAGGAGTATAATAATAATAATAATAATAATAATAATAATAATAATAATTGGATGCAACTCAGCGTCATGCTTATATCCACTTCCAATGTCATTATGTGAGATTTTAGAAGAGGGAGGAAAAGTCCATATGAGTGTATTTTTCAATGATTCAATATCACGTGAAAATACTGAACTTTTTAAGTAAAATTAGCATTGTACAAATAACATTAGGTGCCCACTAGTAAGATTTTGGAGTAAAATTGGTTGGATGTCCTGTCAAAGGTAAAAACGCAGGCTGGAGCTGGTTTCTAAGGCGATTGTCCTTAAAGGGCTGGTGGGATATATATGCTGTGTACATATTCCCCCAGATCTTTTACCAGTTGACTCTACTTCTCCTGCCAGAGGGCTATCGGTGGGTGTTGCGACAATCCATCGCCACGTTGCTGTGGCGAGGCGGAAAACCGATAGCCCGCAGACAGGTTTGCTATGAACGTCCCCACAATGGGAGCTTGGGAATACCCAATCTAGAGAGTCATTGACTTACTGAAAGGTTGGCTTTCCTGAGTCGATCCTTGATGGAGCAATCAATGTGAATGCACAAAGTTGAGGTGGCTTTTACTAATCTTGCGTCAAACCCTAAGGCTGAAAACTGCCGGAGGCCAAAGGGCGAGATACAGATTTTTAGCCGAGTGTCGTAAGGCCCTTCGTAAGCTTTCTTGGTCCAGAGACATTTCTCGGCCTCGAAAGGAACTGTATCGGGACCTAGTATTGGATGCCGTTTCAAATCCACTCGTGGAGCTACTCAGCTAGTCGTTGGGTGAGATACGCTCCTAATGGAATTGGGCACCAGGTTGAGCTTCTTGAACAATTTGAATTCTCGCTCATCTGATGGCTCGCTTGGAATATGCTGGCCTTTCGAGACTGGGCTTTGAAAGCAGGCCTGACAGACATACCTGATTGCCTCTGCTGCGACTGAGGAGTGGAAGAAACGGCTTGGCACGCCTTCTACTACTGCGAGCGGGTTGGCCCTTTTTGGAATCACGTTGGAGAGTGGACGGCTCGCATCGATCCCAAACCGTGGACAATGTTTTGCTTCCGTGGATGGATGAGAAACGTGAAGTGTTCTCGCGATCCTAACCGTAGTCAGAATGGTGTTTTGGACGATGCGGAAGAAGGGATTGTATGACGGTGCAAACTTTTCTGATTGTGATCTGATTCTTTTCTTTAGGCATCAGCTCAGGGTCAAGATCAGATGCGATAGAAAACGCTTGAACCGCATAACATTCAACAAAAGGTAGGTACATGCAGCAAGCCTGGTCGTAAGAAAGGGAGCAACATTGAAGTCATCCTTTCTTCTTGCACATGGCAGCGTCAGTCAGGGTCTTTCGAGACCCCATCCCGGGTAAGTAGTTGTTTCATCGTTACCCTTCGTCCCTAGCGAGTGGAACATTGTGCGTCATGTCTCTGTCATCTAGTTTATAGTATCAAAGATCTCGCCTCCCATTTATTTTTATACCTAATCTTATATTGTTTCCTTGTCCCAACTTGTAGGATCTTGGATTTACATGTAAATAGTTCATATTACCGATCCCTCGCCAACGCTCCTTCCCTTGATTTTATTTTTGCCATTTTAGAATAATTCCATTCCTTCTCCCTTAGGAGAAAACAGTCGGCAGTCCAATCATAGATGGGGGAATAGGGGGACGACTAAAGTGTATTTCTTCTGTTGCCCCTTTTAGAGTTATTCTAATTCCCCTATTTAATAATTTCGATGTATATAAATCATTTCATTCGGGTTTTCAGTAGACTTCATAGAGAAACTAAGATATTATGGTGAAATTGGCGTGGAAGTTGAATGGTTCTAATGAGTGAATAGGTTGGCGAATGCGTTTAGCAAGGAACTGAAGATCACTCCTCCCCTTTTAAAACTTAGGGATGTAGTGTCCCACAGAAATCTTTTGATTTTTTTTTACCTTTCTGTAAATAAAACCCACTAGTAAGCTTTACCATAATTACCCAACCCCTCCGCTCAGGCAGGATATGACACAAGGTCAATCTTTTTAAGCGGAGTTTAACAGGTTTGAATTCTGAGTTTTCCTTCTCCTAGACTAGTTGCCTTAACAAGGCTGAAGAACCTAGTCTGCCCTACTATTTACCCATAGCTGGAGGGAGAATAATTGGATTCATACCTTTCCCAAGGGTATTAGTGCTATGTGAAATGCAATCAGTCTCGTCCAGGATTTGAACTCGTGTCGCCGTGTTCATTTCCTACGACGATAACCAGTACACCACGGGCACTAGTAAGCTTTACTGGCAGACAATTACGAGTGAATTCGAGTCTCACTGATACTTTATACTTCTGGCCTTGTGCAAACACTAAATAGAGTTTAGTAAATAACTATATGTAATGACCTTTTCTATAATCGGAGTTTCCGTCTTCACATCAATCAATTTTCATTCTCGTTAGAAATCAGAACTTCGTTGATTAATTAGTAATACGTGTCACTTTAAGCCGTTCAGTATTTCGATCGATGTTATATCCTTAAATAAAAATTACTGTTTAATGATATATAGTAAATGAATATCGAGGATTCTAAAAGAATTAGAAATGCTTTTTTTTAACATAACATTCGATCTATGTGGATATTCAAGGGAATCTTGCGTCGTGTTATAGCGAGTTAGGCTAGTGAGTTCGATTCTCACTCAGTGCCTCACCCGTCTGGTCTTGTGCCAAACTAAACTAAGCTTAGTAAATGACTTCACGAATATCCATAACGAATAGACACTGTGGCAGATTGTATAACTTTTAGCTATCATTTTTATAAATAATCTTTTAAAAGAAAATATTTTGAATATGAACAATAGAAGACTGCGTCACAATTTTACTTCAATGTTTCATATAAAAATGATAAAGTACCTACTTATAAGGGTAACTGTAGTAAAGCACGTAATGAAATTCATAGTTATTTTATTGGAAATATCATTGACCCAACCTCTCCACTCCGAGCAGGATGAAACTCGAAGTCCATTTTTAAGCAAAGTACAAATCGCTTGAATTCAGCGTTTTCCTTCTCTTAGACCATGTGCCGTACTAAAGCTAAAGAGGCCAGCCTGTCCTACCATCTACTCATATCTGGGGAAAGAAATGATGGATTCATACCATTTCCAAAGACATGAGCGCGAAGAGAAACGCAAGTAGCCTAGTCCAGGATTTGAACTTAGCTGACAAAATTCATCTCCAACGACAATAACCGTTATGCTACAAGCGCCTCCAAGAAATAGATTTAGATTCCGATTTTGTTAGAATCAATTTAAGGAATACAGTCCAGGTTAAAATCGCTGTAAGGGTAACCCAAAACTGAACATTTTTTATCTTATTTTTTCAATGGAGGTATCAAAGCCTGCCCCGTTTACCAAAACTTTTCTCGTTCCCTAATGATACCTACATTAGAAAAATATGGTCAAATTGTTCGGCCTTGGGTTAAACTTATCGTAATTTTAACGTGGACTAAAATGTTTTATTTGTATACGTAAAAATGTCAATGAAATTTCAAGGATCATAAATACAGGGTGTTTAAAAGAAAAAAGAAAAGGAAAAAAGAAAAAGAAAAGGAGGGATCCAACCATATTTTTGATAATTTGTATTTAAACTTCTTTGTATCCCTGAAAACAATTGTTATAGACAGTTCAATCTGGGTGTTTTCACGGATACAAAGAAGTTGAAATAGTTTAAAAACAAAGTATCAAAATGACGATTGAATCTTTTTTAAACATCGGTATTTCAGTACACTTCTTCAGACAAAAGTGAAAAAAAATTATCAAATTGTTAGTCGACTTTTTGAATGGATTTCTTTTGTTTAATTTGAGAAATCTTCGTTGATCTCAGTGCAGTTTTTTGATTAATTAAGTTAATCTTAAATGTTATAACTATTATTTAGTAATGCTATACCACGTTAAAGTTTATTGCTTTGGTGTTACTTCACTGGTTACTTGTTTATTTTTATATTTCTCGTTTCTTGTTCAGTAATTTATCTTATGTGTTCTTTCAAAGCGCATGTGTCTCTGTTATTTAGTATTTTTTAGAGTTGCATGGAAGCGTACATTTTAAAGTAAAGCACTTGACTTTTGTATTTCGTTTTCTTTACTGATGACAACGATGAGAATGATGTGCCCAGGACAATCCACATGTTTATAGTGATTCTTTCAATTTTTTTTATCTCTCGCTATGAAATCTACAATCATTGACTTTCGCTCAGAGCGAAACCTGTAATTTCTACTGAAAAAAAAAAAAAAAAAAAAAAAGATCGAAGTTAGATTGAAAGAGAGATTAGGATTCGAAATCGCAACCTACTTTTTTAAGCTATCCTATTTCTCCATCGTTGCGTTTCGTGAAATTTATTCACCTTTGAGAAAGAATTAATTCAAAAACTGTCATTTTGGCCCATTCTAATATTTTTTCGAAGTGTAAATTAGTTTAAGCCTAACCTACACGACCCACTCACCCCGTCTGGGTCAAATTTGATTTGGTAGGAAGTCGTATAACCATCCCACCCTCATTAACAACGTCCAGAATAGAAGGGTTTTGCATCTAACGTAATCTCTCTGCCATCGCAAAAGACAGGTAACAAATAACATTTATATTCTCATCGAACTGAGCTTACTAGAATTGGCCGCCTTAAGATCGATAATGGCAGTTACAGTTATTGCTATTTAGATTGACGTTCTAATAGTATTATAAGTGTCTTTAAACCTGACTTCTACAGCCCAAATATAGTTTTAAAAAATTGTTTTCTAATTGAAATGTAACCCTAACAAATAACATTGAACGGTTGCAACATAGCAATATTTACTAATTTATTGTCAACAAAAGTCTCTATTACATGCCGAGTTAGAGACAATGAGCTAATTTCCGAATCGAAGTAGTACCTGTTAGAGTTGTAATTTACAAAGCTTTTTATTTAGATGTGGCGTAAGGCAATATGAATGGGGTCGCGCCCAGTATCTGTTAGTTCCATGTATGGGTAGAATAGATCAATTTAAAAAAACAAAACAACAAACTAATATTCGATCGGATTGTGTTTTACTTCCCCGCTCCGTTACCAAAACCCCCCTCTTAAAAAAAACTATATAAATAGGAATACAACTCCCTAACCTCTATGCATAATATAGACCAGTTGACGTACCGTTAAATAAACAATCTTCTCTGAGGGAAAATGATACGCTCAGATTCTTTGATCGTAATTAAAAATATCTATCCTTTTTACGAGAACTAGTGTATTGTTGTGGTTTTTTTTTTTTTTTTTTTTTTTTTTTTTTTTTTTTTTTTTTTTAGCCTATTCAACAAGCTTCGGTGATAAATATGGAGGAATTAAGACTAACTTCCTTCTTGCTTTTTATGCTTAGGCAATGTAGTTTTTCTTCGAAATTGTTTTCTCTAAACCTTTTATATGAAGTCTCTAATTTCTGTATTTCCGTGTTTTTTTTTTTTTTTCATCATGACCCTTCAATGGTGATATTGTAGAAAAGTTTTTTGACTATTTCTGCCTAAAATATGGTTAGTTTTTCATCGACCCGGAAATGCATCCTCTTTAAAACTTTTGAACTATTCAAGACAACTATAAAATAAACTGATTTATATCTAAAGTTTTTTGGTACTTATGCATCTGTTACCGCAAAAAAAAGCCGAACGTTTCCGGGCCGATAACGGAGAGAATCGGAATATTCCGGAACGAAATTTAAGCAAGTAGACGATAAAATAAGTCAACCAAGTTGTTGACAAAACGCATGAAGACAAAAAGACAATTTTTAATGGATAATGTAATCAACCTTTTCAGGAGAAAAAGAATAAATCGACTGTCAATGTATGGTAATTTTAAATATAAAAAGTTTGAATTTTTATTTTATCTAATTTTTTTGGGTTTGTGTATTTAAAGAAAAAAAAAAAAAATTCGTATTTGGGCACTTATTGTACCGTGCAGAAGTAAATCCATTCTTACCATGGGGAGGAGGTGTTTTGTAACTATCCTGTACAATTTAATAATCCAGATCCTGCATTTGGTGTTACAGCATAACTTCCTTTTCTTTTTTTTTTCTTTTAGGTGGCAAGGATGCTCACATGCCCGGTCACTTTTAATTTTGCCAATAAGGTTTTCTTGGCAGAATCACCATTTCTGCTCATTGTAGATTTTCGCTTAGCTGCGATAAATTCATGTTTATACTTGTTTGTAACTTAAATTTGATTAGCTAGGCGTTTCGGCATATTTCGATTCTTTCCGGAAACGCTCGGGAAAGTTCGTTTTTTTTTTTTTTTTTTTTTTTTTTTTTTTTTTTAGAGGATCACCTTTTCTTTGACTTCCTGCTATTTCAATTTAGATACAAAGAGTAAATGTCTGAATCGTATGTGTTATCAAATATCTTGCGTTTTTTAAAATCTTCTTTACTCTAACAAAGTAAACCTGAAACTGCAAATGGATAGTTTTGATGGAAAGCAGTAAGAGTTGTAATTTACTAAGATTTTTGCTTAGATGTAGCATAAGGCCGCATGAATAGGGCACCCAATGAGACTCAAACTCACTCGTGAAGGTTTGCTGGTTAAGTTTACTATTTCACCATCCAAGCGCCCTTGGAAGGAAGTACGAGTTAATAAATACTGTCTCTAACGACAGTATCAGTTTTCGAGCAGATACCATAAATTTGTAAAAATGAAATTTTTCTTCAAAATAAAAAAAGTTAACGTTTATTCCAGCCATTTCTTTATTTCATCTATGGAAAAAAATTATTGGCACGTACACAGAATCTTATAAAAGAAGCGAGATATGAGCGTGAAAAAACTTTTAAATCGGTTAAGATCATCTGCAATTATCTAAAGATTTATCTCTTTACACGCAAGAGAAACTGTGCTGTAAAAGATTTTCAATGCAAATAGCACTGATTTTTATAATTTGAATCAACTATCAAGAGGGATCCTGGGCTTAGAAATAGAATTTGTGTACGAAAAACCGTTGTCTCGCACTAAACTTAAGTGACTTAAATTTAAAAATGATAACGCCTTAACAAAGTGCCGACTTCACTTTATCCGCGACAAACATATTTCATTGTGTGGTTAATTAAATCAAAAACTTATCGATTCGAGTTTAACTTTTTATTCTAAGATGGAATATAAAAAAAAAACCCGATAAAGTCAATGTAGATATTGGTAACACACGAAGGTTTCGCTTTTATCTTTGGAATCTGAATTTCATGCACTAATTATTGATTACTTTTGAGAATAACTTTTGTTTCTGAAGAAATCAAATTATTCTGCAATTCATTTTATTGTAGACATACTCAAGAAAATCTGGTTTGGTTGTAGGGATGCTGCTCGTGTAGAGTGCCTTGGGCAAGAGTCACCCTCTTCCGGTCCACAACTGGTTTGATTTCAGTTTTCCTTCTAGTCCGGTTGCCATCCCTTGGTTAAAGAGATCGGTCTATACTACCGTTAAACTGGAGAGAGAATAATTGGATTCGTACCTTTTCTGAGTATTAACGCTATGTGAAATGTAAACTGCCTCATTCGGGATTTGAACTCAGTTAGCAGAGTCCACTTCCTACGAATATAACGGTTACGCCACGAGCGCCCCCTTTAATAAGGAATCTAAAATATTCCTGTGACGTTAGAATTATATGGTTAGTTCTTAAAAGAAAGTTGTCAAAGTATTTCTTATTTTAGCATATTGAATTTCTTAGAAATAAACCGAATTTTTAAATACTCTGCTAGCTATGAAGTTCTTTTATGCTTAGACCTGTTGATATAAAATGCTGTATTTAGGCACCTTACGTCGTAAAATGGTTATGAAGCTAGACTAGCAAACTATCATGAGTTCGAGGCTCAATGGATACCCTATTCATACGGCCCTATGCCACATCTTTGCAAAAAAAAAGCTTAATGAATTACTATAAGGGTTAGCAAACTGTTAGATATTTGAGTTCGATTCTCACTTTGTTCCATGTTTTTTGGCCAATTTGGGAAACTGTTGCATTGTTCAGAAATCCCTTCAGTCTCCTAATAAGTGGTTTAATATAGAAATACTTTTAATGAAATTATCGAATAGCTTTAAACAAAGATGTCTGAAAGTTGGAAATTTTAGATTTTGTGCTCAAACTAATTTTTATTTCGGATAAAGGTTTTAAAATCTCATCACATAGCGTTTTCATGATATAAAAATAGTACTATTACGTAAAGCCACAAACACTACAAAAGAAATGAAAATTTATTTCATAAGCTAGTTAGGGACACGGTTTCAGAGAAAATATTTTTGGAATCGAAATGATTTTCATAGATCTCAAAGTTAGAGGCATATGATTCTCTAAATTATTTGCACTCATCAAAAATACAATGAAAATTTCATCTGAAATCTTATTTCCATCTTATATAAAGAAATGAGTATTTTACTATTTAATAAGGTACAAATAAGAAAATGATATCTTAAAAACTCCATATATTTTCCCTGCTGTTATGTGGTAATAAATGGGAATTTTTGTCGTAAACTCAAACTTTCTCACCAGTTCTGTAGAATCTGAAATGGTTGTACTTTGTAAAATACATTACTTTAAGTTCGGATGCATGTATAAAAACAACTTTACATTTTTTTTTATCACAGCACATACTTCTGTAATCGTTCAGGAGATCTCGTATACGTAGAAATAAGGGATCGTTATATTAATACAAATTATCGTAAATGCTACCAAGCTCTTTACCTTAAGCAAAGAAACTTTTGTTTCGTACAGGCCAATGCTTTTTCTACATAATCTTAATGTCAAATACATATTACGTGCTGTGAATTTTTCTAAGTATATTTACATAAATTTGTTAATGTCTAAAGTCTCTTATCTTAACTGGTTGCTTAATATAGCGTTTATAAACAGTAGCCTTGTTGGATTATTTAAAAGAACGTTCTGTATGGCCTGAATAAAATTGTTTTTATAGTAATTCTCGCGTGGATATGGAGGATTCTATTCGCTCTTTACTCACCACAAAAAGGATTCTTAATTAGGAACTGTTTCTGCTTCCGGGACTTTCTGCAAAAATTCTGAATGAGCTTGAAATTTTACTTCTCTGAGGTTTTAAGAGGAAAATAACCGAGTTTCCATGTTTTAAGTGCCCTAAAGTAAAACTCTTAAAACTTCCGATATTTTATTTCTAAAATCTTAGGCGTTTGGTATATAGATTTTTCTATATAAAGTTAATGAATCAAAGTTTTTATTTGAACAAAACTAACTCGTTCAAAGATACAGTTAGTCTGAATACAGAACACGAAAAATACATTAGACTAGCAATAATTCCCTGGAAACTATAGAATTAATGACAAAATCTATATTAGTTTATTGCTTTTAAGTCAGAAAAATTAAAATACTGTCAATTAGAATCAATTTAACAATATTTGCAAAATGAAATCCTTAAAATCTTCAATGTTATGTGTTCAAATAAATAATCAAAATTATATTAAACGTTGTGAGCTGCTATTCTCTCAACGTCCGAGTTAACTGACTTAAAGATCAACGTATTCAAACTGTGGAAATAATGAAACTTAATATTAAGATTTAATAATTTTCTGGAAAATTAGAGAAATATTTTTGGTTAAAACGGGATCTACAAATATAAAAACATATCTTTGAATCATTAGTAGTAGCAAATAATACAACACTGCAATTGGAAAATATCTACTTGATTGTAAATTGCTCGGATGTATATAGTGCAAGACGAAGTTAGTAAGATTCCGGATATTGTTTAGAACAGCTACCCGCCCACAGTACATAAAATTTTGATTCATTTTTCAATTCTCTTTTTGTACAATTCAAAGAACTTTTTTTTTTCCGGTGGGTACACTCGTTTGAAAGTTGCTAATAATTTTTCACAGGAAAGTAAGATAAAATAGATGAAACATCTTTTGGCTTCCTATTTAAACAACCATTCATCAACATTTGTGGCCAAAATGAAAACTGCTGTTTTGATCATTTTAGACGAAATACATAGAGCTGTGCTGATCCTACAGAAAGCTATACAACTACTGTGTTTAACTCACCAAGCTTGACGTAAAGCTTCAAAATTGCTCCCAAACGGATTCAATTTATGTCTACCTATCGTTCACCGTATAGGGAAGTTCTACCAGGTAGGTAAACTTATATTGATACTATGTACACTCATATACAGGGCAAATTTGGAAATGCTAACTTGCTAGTACTCTCTCCTAATAAAAAAAAAAATCAATGGTGTCTATCTTGAAGTGATTCAAAAATTAATGTAAAGAACTAGGAGCAACCCTTGTCTTCAAAAATTAATTTGAACTTAGGGTTTTGTAAACGTAAGTCGACATTATATATATATAAATTTTTTTTTGTTAATTGAAGAATCTAAAACCTATCTTACTAAACGATTAAAAATTCTGTCAACATTCCTTAATTTTGTGAGATCTAAAAATATCTTTTGACACTAAGGTATTTATTTCTATAATATAAACCCTGAAATAAAATTTCATTTGAAAACTGATCCTTAGACGTATAAAATAGATCCGAGTTATCTGAAAATTACGTCCAGGTTAAAAAAGCGGTAAGGATAACGCTAAACCGTGTTTTTTAAAGACCCTATTTTCCCGATGCAGGTATCATTGGGGAGCGAGAAAAGTTAAGCTTAGCGTTACTCTTACTGTGCGTTTTAAACTGGACTGGCAGAAAAGTTTAATTTAATTATCCGGAAACTTAGTTTTAGAAAACCTAATGTTACAGAGATTTAAGAAATAATTATAGAAATGTTTGTTCCTTACAGAAAATTAGCATGTACAGAAGAATAATTCTCTGCCGTTGCTTCCTTTTTAACTTAAAAACAGGGTCTTCTTACTTTTGGTCACCCAGACGTCATTTTTACTACGCGGGGACCAAAAATTTCATGAATAATCGAAATCTGCATGACAAGAGTCAAAAACCGGTTTTATGTCCGCAAAAGTATTTTTACGATTAACTTTATGCTATAATCTGAAATTGGTGACCTCTGTGTATAGCCTGTACCATAATCAATCCGAGAACCGGTATTTGTCATACGCCCTATCAAGGGTACAAATGTGGCCCAAGGCCGATTTTAGGTGTGTCCGGGTGCAAGACCGAAGTCCACACGCGCCTGGCGCTTCCAAAAATGCCTTGGGCCCCTGTCGGCATTCCCCTAGAAAGGGGGGTGACTCAGGCGATAAGCCCAACATCTTCAAAGAGGGTTTAACCCTAGGGGGACCGCCCCCTGAATCTCGAGGATGCCGGTCATCACCGAGTGTCGCAGGAGCCGTGACTTAATCAATCCGAGAGCCCAACTAAGCAAATTTTTGTGAATAATATTTTGCCAAACATTTTGAAAGTAAAAATAAAATAGTAATGAAGATATTTAAATTGTTGTGATACATTTTGATTTTGTGTGCATGGAGGTTCTTACTGAAAAATAGCATTTTTGTCTGGTTTTCATTAAACAGTCATAATGGTAGTGCTGATTCTGTCTCTCACTGTTTCTGCTGGTCAGCCAACACTAGTAGGTCCAGAGAAGAACGTCACTGAGTTCGTTCTTACTTTCCCAGCATATCTTGCTAGTCAAACATGGATGGTTTGTGTGATGGGATGTAAGCGGCCATATAGCTGCGGTTTCCTATGATACTTATGACAGGATTTGTTCCGAACAGCATGTAACATCCTTGTGTAGTTCCCATGTGGCTTTTTCTGAGTGTCGTTAAAGTCTAAGTTGTGCGACCATACCGTTGTACTGACACTGCTACAACTTGCAATCTTGAGTATAACCTTAACAATTTATCTAAAACAATTGTTTTTTTTTTTGTTTTTTTTTTTATAAAATGGCATAAAGCTTAAAAGTACTTAGAAATTTTATCGGGCATTGTTACTTTGTTACGCTGATTTTTATCCCTTGAACAGACGAGAAACGCACACCCAAAAAGTAGTGTCCTGGGTTTGAAAAACTCCGTCTGGTGGTGAGGCTATATTTCTGAGGAGTGTGGAGTATCAATTCATTGCCATTACTGCCAAGTCCTCTCTGATTCATAGTGGTACATGTTAGGGTCCAAGCTGTGTTAAATAGAACTGTTTGGAAACTGTTCGTATTCAATAAGGCCATGTGTTTAAAAAAAGCTTTAGAAACAAAATTATGAACGCTATTCTCTAACTTCTGGTCACAAAATAACCTTTGATAGGTTTACACGCCGTTAAGAATCGATCGATGAACACAGCTTTATGAAAAGGATAATTTTAATGGACTTGTCGTACGTCAATTTGAGACATCACATTTTAATTTTAAAGGAGGCTCCCATGGAAGTCTATAAAATAACTAATGATTTTTACAGCTTTTTAATAGTTGTCATAAATACTCCCGCCCCCTCCGAAAACATTTTCATTTCGACATTTTAAAGACCTGATGGCTGCCGTGACAACCACTTAGAAATATTAGCGAAAAAAAACCTAAGACTTCAAAACTTCTACAATCATATCAAGAATAAATACCACACCAAATTTTGGTTTTCAAAAAAAAAAAAAAAAAAAAAAAAAAGTTTCCTAATATACATCTCACTCCGACAGAAAATAAAATTGCAACACCTTTGAACGTAAACACCAATTTAGATCTTAGCAGGAGTCCTGAGTAATGTTGCTACACCTCTTATTTTAGAACTGGTGTACATATTGATCTGGATGTGATTTACGGTTATAAATGTACGTTATATGTACATTTTAATCTTGAGTAAATTGAAACGATATTCAAAGTTTTAATCTTAATTTTTCTCGGTATATACATATATATATATTCTTTCAAAGATTCTTTAGTGAGAGACGGATCACACTGAAAAGACTGGATTTACAACACTGGTAAATCATTTTCTAGACAAGCCTATTACCAACATATCTACAAGTGGTATGCAAAACATTTCGAACTTAAAATATGGGAAACCAAATTTAATTACAGAAAATCTCTTGCTTAGTTGAAAAAGTACGCTGAACAAGTAAATTCTCTTAACCTAATCCTAGTTGAGCTAATTACTAATAAGTTTACATCAAGTAGAATTGAATTAATACGCGAAAACTTACTTCAGAGGATGGAATATTTCTAAGAACTTAACGTTTTATATAATCGTTAGTTTGGATAAGTTAATATCCTCACGCTTATATTGGTTCAAATGTTGCGTAGTTAGATACAGGATAAAATATAAACAGTGTTTAAGTAAAATATAACTATTCCACAATTCTAAGTTTCACGATACTAATCGTCAGGACGACCGAAACACCTCGACGGAAGGTAAACCACCAAATTATATGGTATTATAAATTGTCAAGTGATTTTAATCCAATCTTAATCAAGATTACAAAGTTTCCAGCTAACTATCGACACTTAGCTAATTCCAATCTTTTTAAAACCATTTATCCGGACAAGAAAACCCATTGATGTTTATTTTTATTCAAGGCGGCATTTACATTGTTTCAATCCTTTTAAAGGGGTCAGATTTTGAAAAAGTCTAGTTTACTCTATTCAAAAATGTCTCTAAAACCCTGGAAAATTAACTCGCGCTGACACACACACACACACACACATTTCAACACACGAGTCGAGTCTATTATGGTATATATATGTGTCGACTTATAGCTCTGAAGAGATTGAGCCTTAAAATCGCGTATACGCTTTAACATCTTTAAGTACAAAATTTATTGACTTTTACTGATTTTTAATGATATAATTCAATTGATTTGTAAAACTCTTTGCAGTTTTTCATAAGACCAAAAAGCACTACTCTTAAGACTCGTCATTTAATATTACGGATTTCATTTGTGAAATTAGAATTTAATGCTTTTTCGAGAAGTGTTTGGTAATTTTTTTACAATTAATTGTAAATTTTTTTTATTAGTACTAAGAAAACATGAAGATGTTTCAAATCAAAAGATACTTAAAATACTATTTTAAATATAAACCATAAGAGAAATCATGAAATATTTTACATTTTCAGTTCTTAAATTTTTTTTTTTTTTGTACCAATGTTTTTGTTACATTTTTAGAGGGTAAAAAATTAAACAAAAGCATTGTTTATCGACAACTCAACTATTTTTCTTTGAGTACTTTTCATATTTCTTAGAACAAAATATTAATTTTTAATCGGTGTAACTTTTCTTTTTATAAAGAAATGAACTATTTATAGATTTATAAATGCTTAATTTTCATTTGGATTAATCTGAAAAACTTCCCGCCCCAAAATGACATTTTTAATTCTTAGTTTCTCCTTATGTAACATTTTTATTGGATAAATAATGATTTAAACGGATACATTTTATCGCTGTTACTCATTAGCTAATAAAGAAATAAATTAAAATTTTTGTCAGTAAAAAATATTTAAGAAAATAAAACTGTTACCAACACCTTACAAGTTTAGGTTACATTTAAAAAATATTTTAAATGTGAAAAAAAAAAATCATAAATTAAAAGAATATTGTAAATCGTGAATTTTTTGATTTATTATCAACTAAAATTGTTCCGTGACTGAGCACTATTAAAATGAAAAATATTTTTGAATGTTCATCAGTATAAAGTTACGTTTTAAATATGTATTTTTTTTCAAATGCTAAAGAAAAATATAACTTTTCGTTGGAGTCAATTGACGAAATTTTCCAACTAAAAAAAGGATACATTTTGAATTTTTTGCTTGTCTCTCACTCCCCCTCTTTCTCTCTGACTCTTATTCCTAAGATCCTTTTAGTTCGGTCATGGACTAGATACTTCTGAGATATATGCGTCATTCTTTTCTTTCCTAATTCCTCTTCCACTTCTTCAAACTCTTTATATAATTGTATGACTTGTCATTGTATTTTTCATTTCATTATTCGCTCCTCGGAGATGGCTCTAGTTGAGACCGAAATTACTTGAGGCGGGGAAATATACGGCGCCTTCCTAAATTTACTCCATCCAAAAGTTAAACGACTCGTACAAAGATTTGAATGGATCAGATTGAATAGTCAACCACGAAATGTCCTAGTTAATTAAACGTATAATATATAATCTCACACCCTTTGTCTACACATTTTTGTATTTATTCTTTCGAGTCACCGCGTCGATTTTATAATATCCGGCGAGAATTGGTCAATAAACCTATGATTAATTGGTTCTCCAGTTCTTTCTGCCCACTCTTAGACCGTCATCATGGGTATGTATATTGCAAAAACGATTTGACTTTAACATGTACATTACTACTTTGTAAAAAATAAGCCAAATTTGAAAATAAACTCTACAACACACACCAGTATAAATAATAAATGCTTAATTCTTACAAAGTATTAATGTACACGCAAAGGTCACATCGATTTTGCAATATACACATCTCTGATGATAACCAAAGATCGGACAGAAAGTCCTTGGGTACCAATTAATCATGGGAGGTTTATTAACCAATTCCCGCTGGATATAATAAAATCGATGTGGTGATTCGAAAGGATTAATACAAGGGATGTCTATCAAATATGTATTAACGAAGAAATGCTGCCCATACATACGATCTCCATTAATACCAGGAAAAGCTCAAAGGATATGAGTTTTTCTTGATATTAATATTTTTTGCTCTGCGTGTGAGTTTTTTACTTTTTTTTTTCATATGTATTGAGCACTCTATTTGGATTGTTCCTTATAAGTCTATTCGCAGATTTAAATAATGAGTATTTATGTATAATTTAAAACAATTAAGTCCGCAAAGGATTTTAAATTTGGTATTTAAGTTTTCATTTATTCAGTATACTTGTGTAACACATGTTTCGGACATTGTAGTCTTCCCTCAGGGATTTGGTTTGTTTGTCTATTGTTTCTTTAGAGTAAAGATTGTTTTGATTCTATTAAATTCCAGGTTTTGAGTCTGCTGCTGTCCCATTGGGGTTGATTGTCCTTGAAGATTTTTGGTTGTTTTGTTAATGGCCTTTTTTATTAAAATTTTCCCCCCTTTACCTCTAGTCTGTAAATTTGTGCTTTTGTTATAGATGTAAGTGTTATTAGTATTAGTGTTTTGGCAACTGTGTATGCACACATATATGTACATTTATGTATGCCTACTCTTATTTCTAAGAGAATTGAATGGATTTAATGTATGAGGATATATCTATCTCCATACATAGATGTTTTTAAGGTAGTCGGTGTGTGTAGATGTTCATGTGTTGATTTAAATTTATGAAGTTTTTTAAAAACTTCATAGATTTTTTTTTTGTATTGTTAGTTCCAGCTAAGCAATAAAATTATATACTTAACAATTCTCGAAAAAATAGTTGTCTATAAATCTAATTCGTAATGTTTAATTACACAAGAATAACTCTTTCAATAAAAGTTCTTTTTAAATGGTGAAAATTTTAATCTTGTAATATGGCTTCCTACTGGCTGTTTTTTTTTTTTTCCTCATAAGGAACTAAAATAACGTTAAAAGTATGAATATGAAATCGTATGAATGTGTTTAGAGGACACTCTTATCAATAAATGACAATAATAAACAAAGATTTTATAATAAAGGTACTGAGATGGTTTTATATATAAAAATTCGTTCGGTAAACTTTAAAACGGTAATAAATTCTGTAAGAGATAAACGCTAAATACACAAGTGTGATGCAAATATTATATAAGAATGATATATATAAGAATAATAATATACAATCCTAAGTTTCATAACGTCGATCATCAGGTGAGACTCATCTTTATTTGCGCACATCGCGTTCATTATCTCTAAGAATGAATGTAAATAGTTAAATACAAGACTAAGTAGGAAGGAAAAGGTTGGTTTAATAACGAGTATAGATAGGATACATTTAATAATGCTGCATTATGGATAGTATTATGGATCATTGTTACTGATGTGAGTTCTGGCTGTGTGTAAAACTATGCTCGGCTTTAGATATCGTTAGGAATCATTTGTATTAGAATGGATATTGAATGACAATGTAGAAACGGTCCTCTCCGTCTCCCCCAAAACTCGTTTGAGCTCTACAACGTCCATATCTATATATTAGCAAAATTCTGCAAAATAACCACAATCCAACAAAAATACACCATATCGACATTCTTATTAGAACAATACACTGAAGATTCTTAAAACTGTTTAAGGCTTAATTTGCAAATCAATAACAGGGGTTGGCATTCTCACTGAACGGAACTTTTTTTTTTTTAATACACCCTCAAATTCTCGATATAATGGAGATAACTAAATTCTGATTAGAATTATTCCAAAATAGAAGCCTCAATACCGTCATGGACCGCTTATTACAATGCTACTTAATAACATGCGACTTTAAAGGAATGGTCTTGTCTCCTGCTCTTCAGATACTCGCGCATTATGCGACTTTCTGAGGCCTAAATTTAAGTTTAATATTTGTGTGTGTGTGTGTGGGGGGGGATTGTACTATGTGCGAGACACAAACTTTCTGTGTAAACACTTGACCAATGCTAGGTTAGGCCGACTGGTATGCCTTTAATTTCGAGTTGCAAAAGTTAAATAATCCCGGATAGTATCGGATGATATTCAAGTGTGAACAATATTAAAACTTCGCTTCAGCTTTCCCATAATTCTATGAAAAGCTGTGCATATCCGTCATCAATTTATTAGTATCTGACACCTTCCACAACTGAATATATTGCACTTGGTGTATAGTACGATCGTGCTTTGCTCGAAATATTTGTCATGGGTTAAGAGATAAGCATCAAAATCCATTTGGCTATGGATACGCATAACTGTTTTTCACGCTCTTCAGTTCAACCAATCAAGAGAAACATTTAAAAAAAATTTTTCTCATAAAATTTGACGTTGAATTGTGCAATATTTGTCATGATTTGTACTGAAGCAAATTTCGGAAGTCCTTAATTCCCACCTGCTATTCAATTCACAAAAGAGAAGTTCACGGAACGTTGTCAAAATAAATGCACTAGAAAAACAACCACTTCATCTGTATACACCACTGACTGATACAATCTGCTGAAATGATAATTAGCGTTATCACAACACTGAATATATTTTCTTCTTTTTCTATCCTCCCTCTACTCATACGACCAACCTTCCTTTAAGGGCGTTTCTCTTACGGGTGAAGGGCAGGGCATCTTTGGGATTGTCCTTAAGTGAAGGTAACATGTCCAGCGCATGCGCGGAACAATTACGGCGAATGGAAGTTTTAAATCTGATGATTTTTTGGAAGCGTAACTAGGTCAGTATTGAAGTCTCTTGTATATATTTTTTAAAATTTTATTGTATTTTATTGTAAACTATTTAAGTTTGTTTGCCCGATTTGAATGCACGAAAGTTTTTTCTTTATTTAAAAACATCTTTAATAGCAAAAAATAATGTCTGTTAAACTCAAGGAATAAGCGGATAGAAAATATTAATTTCTTAAATTAAAGAATGGACATTTAAGTTGAGCAGCATTTACTCTTTTGCTTAGTCTGTTACAGAAGTATGCAACACTCAGTGAGTATCTGACAAACTAAAATAGTTATAGTCAGCAAGCATAATGCTCACACATAAGACAAATAGTATAAGACAATATTTTTCTTTTTTGAAATATTTCCAAAGTTATAAGTAATGTATTAAAGTTTGGTTAGATTTTTTTTTTTTTTTTGTTAGTTATAAGCTCGGATCTTTTATACTTAGGTAACATTGTTAAACTGCCTGTTGTCTGTGACCCTTGACAGGAAGTTATTAGCCTCTTGACCAATCTCATCCCATTATCTATTTCTTACAGATATCTAGAATCTTAATTAGGCATTTGTTTCTGAATACCCATATCTCGGAAAAAATCGAATTTAATCGATCTTAATTCATTTGGTGTATACATGAAAACAACTCTAACTGTAATAACTATGTTTGTTATCTACGTTTATATAATTACTAGTGAAAGTTCCTGTGAGACTTTTGCTACTTGGGCCCTCGGATACTGCCCAGTGGCCCGACCGCTCAGTCCTCCCCACTAAAACATATCTTAAAATCCTATAAACTTTCCCTTATAAATACAAAATCATGAAAATTATTCACAGGCTCTTTGGCGGTTTTAAACTAGTTATAGCTCACTGAAATTGAATTCACAATCAACTAACTAAATGAATGAAATTAAGCAAACTAGTAACTATAAATGAAAATTGTAAACAGAGACTTTGCCTTAACTAATTCAAGGACGCTCTAAACTAAATTACTATTTTTTGTTTGTTTTTATCGGGAAAGTGTTGGGTGGCAATGAAATCGGCGATTTATCGTTTTCCTGAAGTTTTGTTTTTGAACAAACCTGATACGATTCAACCCTCGTTAGTCAATTTGATCAGTTAAACGACCCTTGTTAGTCAATTTGATCAGTTAAAGTTCTTTCCAACCAGTTACATGGATGTAAAGTTTAATGCCATAGGGCAACGTACAACAGACCCCCCCAACCTCCATGTACTTGTTATCCACTGCCGGTCTACTAACTCTGTCACACAGCTGGTTTGAATTCAGTTTCCGCCACCCGTACCTCTATAATTACTACTTACCATGGAATTAATTATATGGCTGATTACATTATATATATATATATATAAAATAATCTTAACAATCATAAAATCTTGAATACTTTTTTCCTTTATAGATTTAGTTTGCATTTTTTCATTTTTAAAGTCTCGGGAATTTCATCGCACTATACCGTATAAAATTGTATATCGGTCGAATTTTAAAGACCCGACTTGCAAACTTGTTTAAAAATAAATTGATTTCGTGGCTATAAATCAATGATCGACCAATAGACGAGTATATATGGTACTTATTATCTCTATACAGTTGATTGTTAAAATATTTTTTCTACAAGAATCAATACGTTAATCTTGAATTATGAAGTTGATCCTACTTTTACTGTTTTAATAAATCTCACTTGAATGTTATTGATTTCTGTATCTTTATACCAGTAGCATTCAACATTTTTTGTCTCAGATTCTACTGGGTAACTTAAAAAGAACCTGTTGAATTTCGTATATTTTTTGACTTATTCCGTCCCTAGGTTTGGTCTTGGGGGCGCAGCTTATATAGCATGTCTTGGCCAGGAACATTAAAAATAGTATTGGCAGTTTCAATGTAGACATTGGCAAGGTAATAAATGTTTCGTTTTTATCTTGAGAATCTGAATTTAATTACGTTTGATAAAAGCTTGTGATTCTAAAGAGATGATCAGGTAATTTTTTGCAATTCATTCATTATAAAGACATAGACATATCCCGTAACTTGGTTTGGTTTTGGGGTGCTACTCATATAGCGTGTCTTGGCTACGAACAGCCTGGTGGAGCCAATACCTCCCCAGGTCTACAACTGGTTTGAATATTAGATCCTTCATAATCTAATCTTAATAAATCTAGAGATTTGATGACTTTGTTAATTTTGTGATTGTTTTATCAAATTGTCTAATTGGGTGAGTAGAAATGGTTTTTATTCTTCACAAAAAGATTTTGTCAAAACAGAATGTTTTTATGTAGTATTCATGCTTTATCTAATAAGTTTTTATTAAGCTTCAAAGTTTGAGGAATTCTCTAAGAGCTCACCCACTCCAATTCCATTTTGTTTATTTATATACTTTTTTCTTAAACTTTTTACTAACCCAAATAGATGATAATTATTGAGTCAGTATTTGTCTTATAGTTGGACGCTTTGGATAGACAATTAGTCTTTCTGGGTAACTTGATTTGGAGATGAAGATAAGATGTTAACATCCTAAGGAGCCACAGATCAATTTAAACTCAAAACTGCTGTTTCCATCCAAATGGAAAGCGATAATGAGTTTACTTTAAACAACAGAATATTTGTTAACCTTACAAATAATATAAAAGATATAAATTCAGAGTTGACTTTTTGTTACAATTTGCTCAATATGATCTTTTTTTTAATGTTGATTAATTTAGAGATGAACTACACCCAACGTCCAATCGGTGGAACTGAGAATATGCAGACAGTATCTTCTACAGAGCGATAAGACCCCTCTAAAAAAGAATGTCCTGGGTATGACACTGCATCTGATATTGAGGCTTCAGTTCTGGAGAGTTAGGAGTATCCTTTCATTGCAATTACTTCCAGATACACCCTGACCAGGTGTGGTAGTATGTGTTAAGGTCCATGCGTCAGTAGAATACGAAAAATTTAACAAATCTGATTTGTTGTTAAATTATTCTATAGGACCGTGAGCAAAAGTAATCTCTTTAGAAACATACAGGAAATATATCTGGACTTGCTATTATGTTTGCTTTTGGACTAATACCCATGGAAAAGATATGTGAACCTTTATTCTTCAAGCTATGGGTTAAATAGTACCGCTACTATTCTTCTATAAGGATGTATTTGGCATTAAATCGCCCACGAAGATTGAAATGCCATCATGCAAAGAAACTAAACCAAACAAAATAAGTACAAATTTACGATGAACGCAATTCCCTAACATCTGGTCACAAAATAACCCAAAACAGGATCATATACCGTTAAAATATTCCAGCTAGTCCTAAATATACCGAAATTACTTTGACTCTGAAACAGTAGTTCATGAATTGCAAATTTTTTATTCAATTTATTCTAACTCTTATTCAGTATGTAATTATTTTAATTGCAGGTCTAGACAGTCGACCGTCGCTAGTAGTCATGGCCAGAAGTGGATATGTTCGCCGAAATATAGTCATAGCTTTTGCTATCGTCGCTTGTGGCATCGTTACCATTACAGTTTTATTAACTACCACATTGAAACTTCCAACGTCCAACCCGCTTGAACAGACAACAAATTCCCCAATTCAGTGGTACCACGAGTTACAACCCTATGAAATAAATATTGTCTTGGACTATCTACAGAAGAATACCAACATAAGTCTTCTATCGCTTGAAAATGCTAGACTGAATGGTAGTTTCGTGCATTACATAGAACTTAAACTTCCCGTAAAAAGGAGTGTCCTGAAACATCTTTACCACAATGGATCAACACCGGAGCGTTCTGCAAAAGCTGCTATATTTCGAGGAGACCTTAATCCTCCAATCGTAGAAGAATACCGCTTGTGGCCCTTGCCAAACATAACTAAAATCTTTAGGACCCGTTTTGTGCCTTACACTCAGCGTCCTATATTGCTACTAGAAATCGCTCACTTTTACAGGTACATCGTGCCAAAATTTGACAAAGCAATAGACATTTTTCTCCAGAAAGAATACAGTAATTCACTGTCTAGTTGCAAGGGTCAGTGCATAGATTTTTCCTTTACACCAATTCCAAGTACAGTAGCGAAGAAAGGTCGGCGCATGGTATGGATTTGGTTTAACGCTAAGTCTCCTTACAAACTTCACCCACTTGACTTTCAGTTCGAGGCGGATATATCTAGTGAAAACCCTTCAGAATGGACAATAGGGAGAGTTTGGTTTGAAGATAAGTTATTTGACATAGATAAATTCATGGCCTATTATCTTACGAAAAAACGGCAAAAAATCTCTGGGTTCCCCAGAAAACAATACACCTGGGAACATCTCCAAAACAAACCCTTGCCAACAAGTGATTCACAAAATTTTAACGCTCAAACACCGCGTTACACAATAACTGATAACTTTTCTACGGTAAATTACCTAAAGTGGAAATTTCACTTACACATGTCACCAACCGGAGGTGTCAGACTTCTCAACATTCAATTTCGTGGCGAGACGATAGTGTACGAGATGAATCTCCAAGAAGTATGTGTTATATATTCAGGTAGTACCCCTGCCGCGCAAAACTTAAACTTTGTTGATGGGACAGCTTTGTTTGGTTCTAGAATTGCAGGCCTTGTGGAAGGTGTAGACTGTCCATTTGGTGCTTCTTTCATATCGCCGACAATTTACACCGTGAATGATGGAGGCTTTAAGGTACAGCATAACGCAACATGCATTTTTGAACACAATTCCCAAGTTCCATTGAGACGTCACAAAGTATCAATGTCAGCAAAGAGATATTACAATGGAATGCCAGATAAAGTCCTTGTTGTAAGGTCTATTTTAACTTTTCTCTCGTACGACTATATAATGGATTACATTTTTCATAGCAATGGAGCCGTTGAAGCTAAGGTCTTCTCGACAGGCTCCCTAATAACCACTACCCTATCACCTAACGATAAGGAATTCGGGACCAAACTTGATAACTTTACCCTCGCAAACGTACACAATCACTTATTTAATTACAAAGTCGATTTGGACATTTTGAGTGATAAAAATCGACACTCGGTTTGGCAGCTACGTCCAATAAAAGTATCTAGTGTGTGGAATAATCGTAGCTCTACATATCACTACTCTATGGAAAAAATGACTCGGTACTTGATAGAAACAGAGAAGGAAGCCGCTTACAAATACAATTTCACAAAACCAGAGTACCTTTTATTTCATGCTGACAAATTAAACAAAAATGGATATCCACGAAGTTACAGGATCCTACTTTCTGGTCTCTCTCCAAAATCTTCGGATGATGATATATTTAAGAGTATAGCATGGGCAGAAACTCAGTTGGCGGTAACATCACGCAAAGAAATTGAAGAAACCAGCTCTTCTGTTTATGCACTTTGGGATTCTATCCATCCAGTTGTTGACTTTAGGAGATATATAAACAACGAAAGCATCATTGATAAGGTAAGTAATTATTTTATTGTGTAGGTTTTAAGATTTTATAAGATTCCTGGATGTTTTTACCGACTTAATTTTTAATTATTCCTTTTCTTGATTATAGGATTATTTTGCTGTTTAACACTTACATCCTTGACCAATAGATAACTGTACGCTAGTTCAACAATTAAAATGGAGCAAAAACATTGACTTCGTTCTCCACCTTTTTTCTAAATATCCCATTATTCTATTGCATGAAAAACTGATAGTATTCACCCCACCAGGAGGTGGGATATTGAATAAAGTTTCTTTTATGCTGACTCAAAGACAAAAGTTCCTTAAATTCTTCGGTATTTCTCATATGACGCTTCGAAAGAACGACCTTGGCATAACCTAAGTAAAAAGCTGAGTGCTCTTTGGGAAAAAGGCCTTCTGGAGCTAGACTGTTTTTTCTTTATATCTGTTCTCTCAAATTCCGAAATGTTGGGTTTATGAGATTCAGTATTAAGATTAGTCTTCATGGTTTAGTTTCTTTATTTAATGGCATATCAACCATCATGTGTTATTTAATACCAAAGCCATTCTTGTGAAAGAACAGTTGAAATACTATTTAATTCGTAGCTGTGGATGAATAAGGGGTTCATATCTTTCTCTAAGAGTATTAGTACGAAATTGAACGTAATAGAACGACTGAAGTTCAAACTCGCTTAGTTTTAGACCGCAGTCAATCAATTTAGCCATTATACCAATGAGTCATTATGAAGACAGTGAAGAACTTGTCAAAAATACCATAAAAATGTTTATAGTGAAAAAAAAAATGTTTCATATATTATTTTTACTAGTAACCTGTTTATTTTTTAACTTTAAAGAAAACTATACAAATTAGACAAGTCATGACATATTTGTCAAGATATAACAAAGGTTACTTGGAAACTTTAGGTGGAAAAAATTATATGCAAATTATTTATTAAGCTAATTTGCTAATCAAATATTCTTTTACTCATTGAAATAAGTGTGCACACACATACATATTAGTGCAACACTAATTCAATATTTTGAAATAAGTTGAATTTCTAACATTTCTAGCCTTGATTGAAAACTAAAGTCCTATTTTTGCATAAATGTTTTGACTCGGCGATGAGTGTGGCCATTACTTAAATAGTTGACCCATTAGTAATAAGTACTGTAAACAACCTAAAACGTATGTACAACACAAAGCAAAACTTGGTAAATAACGATTCCATTAATTCCTTACCATTTTGTAAATCTTCTCACTACTTTCTTAAACGCATAGCTAAAACATTAAATGACAATTATCAAAATTCTAGCTGAATAATTTTCTACATAATTTTCCATCTTCCTCTTCAAATCTCTTAGCGTACGAAATATCAAAAAACATTATCGATTGCGAAATTCTGATCATGTAACCGTAGTAAAAATAGTCTACTGTACAACTAAATTTGTGTGTGTGTGTGGAGGGGTCTCCATTCGCGCTGAGCGTAATTTTTAATCTTTCAAATTCACGATATAAAGATTTACTGGGGAAATGCTAATTAGTCCTGTACTTTCAAAATAGGAGTATCAGTATAATTGTGAACTGTTACCGCGGGTTCACGGGTCGTCTGTTTACTAACTTTTTCTAATATTATTGGGTGTCTCACGTTATGTAATGGTCAATAAGCTTTCACTAGGTGTCCTATATAATTGGCCCTGTGCTAAGCTAGGCCCAATAAACGAATCTCCACAATATAACTGGTCTATAAACAGTTCAGATACCAAGCAAATTAGTTACTTTATAGGACCGACCTTACGAAATCTGTCACCTTGTCGATGTGGCTTAGAATATGATTTTTTCATTTGATTTTATTTTTTTTAAAGAGATAAAAACTCTAAAAAAAAAAAAAGCAAAACCAATGATCGTCCTGGGTATGACACAAAATTGCGTCCGATAGTGAGACTCCAGTACTGAGGAATGTGAAGTATCCCTTCATTGTCATTACTCCGAGGTGGTAGAACCTGTTGAAGTTACATCTGTCAAATATGTTTAAAAATTGTATTCTATAGGGCTGTTCAAAAGAAAAAAAACCTTAAAAAAAATTGCTACACGAAAAAATGTAAATATGAACGCCATTCCCAAACCTCTAGGCATGAAATAACTCTAAACGAGTTGACATGCCGTTAAAATCAATCACTACTAAATCTGCATGCATGCCTTTTTAAGGTATAAACCGAACATATTGATAGTTTATGGTTTCTTACCAAATTCAAACCGTGATCGTCTCCATATACCAATTGTACGGGTGTATATAAAGATTGAAGAAGAAATGGCCAAACAAATGTAGATTGTTAATCCTAACTAGGTAATTATGCTATGGAAATATCTCCAGTTTGAAGAATTGCCTATAAACCTAATTAACTTTTAATTAAATGAAAATAATTACTTCGGAGAGACAAATGATTCGTTAATCTATTTTTTTTTCTCTTGAAGTCTGGAAATTAAAATTGTGATTAATTAGGTCTTTCAGCAACATGGCTTTCCACTGATTCTTATGTCTCCCTCTCGACGATAGCCAGTCTTTCTCCTGGGGTGTAAAACCTTCCGTGAATCTATTAAATACCAAATTTGATATAATTCAAATAATTCGGTTGTCTATTGAGAAAAGATTTCAATGATTAATATAATGGAAAGCTTTTTTCTCTTTGAAATAAAATCTGGAATTATAGATCAAACTTTCATCCATAAATATTTTTTCCTACAGTTATCAAATTAAGCTGTTTTATAATAATATTACCTACAGTGACACGTAATTCAGCAAGACGAATATTTTATTTAAAAATTTAATTACTGTTCTTGATGGTGAATGCCTCATATTCTAATCTTAGGAAAGTAAAAAAGTAAATTAGATGTTTTTAAGCTGAAAACAAAAACCCAATCAGCTAGAGCTGTAGAATCCACCGATTGCATCCCTGCAGAAGAGGTAAGACCTCCACTCCCCAACTTGTGTCCTAAATTGTATCTAATGAGGATCCAGTCCTAGAGTTTGGGGTAATGGGGATTACCCCTTCATTACCATTACTCCCAGGTCCAATCTGACTCGGATTGGTAGTATTTGTTAGGGTCCCATTGATGCTAAAATGTATTAGAAATTCTTGAAACCAGTTAACTGTGTGCAAACAAATGAGCTTTTGATCATTTTAAAAATATTACCGACAAACTATTCACTCGCATTTATAATCAGGAATTGGTATTAATAATCTACAATGGTTAATATGCCATGAAGCCAAATAACCTTAGCTATGAGAAGAATAGCTTGTTTTGGGTCACTTTCAACAATAAAAGAACCACAACTTGCACTAGATTTAAAACTAAATATGATTGATTTTACGGCATATTAACTCTTGTTGGGTTTATAGTACTTAAGTTATTTTTGAAAGCAATTACCTAGTTTCAACTAACCAATAATAATCCTCTGTAATAAAAGTTAACTATTCTTAACACGATTTACACACAGATGGTTCAAAGTATATCTATCTAGCACAATCTTTTAAACAGTAGCAGCGACTCCGTACTCTAGGTTCCAGAATTGGAGCCTAACCATCAGATGAAGTTTAGTATCATGCACAGGAAACTAATTATTTGACTCCGTAGAAACGATTATCTTGATGTAAACATGACTGAAAGGATTCTTGAAGGATAAATACATATGCTGTTGTCAAACAATTTCTGAGTTAAGAAATTAATTCTAAGGAGTTGCTTTTCTCCTCGGTGGATAAGTGATTAACGTGACTAATGGCCGCCTCATCTTATTACTTTATCACTTATTTATAATTACTAGTTAAGACCTAGAATTCAAGACCTTTCAACTGACTGTCAAGAGATTACCAAAACATTGGTCGTTGAGTAATAATAAAAATCATTTACGGTTGCCTTTCATTTTATCACTTTACAGTTCAAAGAATTCACCATGCAGTTGATTTTGGCTCGGTGTAAAGATTGCAGAAATACTGAGTACTTCTCGGCGAAGAAAGATGAAGTAGTATTTTGATGAGATATATATCTTAGCAAGATTATATGGGTACAGAAATATGGACATGAGTTTTGAATATTGAATAAATCCAGAATTGTTTCTAAGAGTCTTTAATGTAGTGGTTCCTCCAATCAATACCCTCGGGCAAGACCGTGGAGGAGTGATTGATAGTCAAGGCTCAGTCTTGACAGGAAAGACCATGGAACGGTAAAAATAGACAGTTACGAACTATTTGAAAGTTTTAGTCGTGAAGAGAAACAATGAACTAATTTAAGGTTTAAGTGAAACCTCTCCCTCCATTACTGGAGGCGATGTATCATAAGTGAAAGAATGAGTCTTTCCTCAATCGACTGAAAAAAAATCTCTCCTCGAATTCATTTTTGTGAGATCAGTCCATGGAAATGTAACTTCGAAATAAGCATAAGGGGTTTTTGGAGGCACATATTTTTTTAATTGACTTGTAACATTTTGGTTTCATTTTTGCACCTCAAACATATAGGTGGTCATGTTAAAACATGAATCTGACATCATCTGTTCTATTTAAGATCAAAAATCAATTTTGGACTTTGTATCAGGTTCTTTTACCTTTGCTCTCTAATGACCTGAGGTTAATCTCACACAGTCTATTTTGGAGCCTGAAATCAAATCGCTGTTCATACAAAACGCAAAAAAAAAATGATACCTGATTTTTGGACATCAACATGCACAAACCTCTGCTTTGAGATAGATTTCTACTTTGATTACTTCTATATAAGTGTGTGGTGGGAGTATTATAGTTAGCTTTATGTATGCAAAAACATCTATGCTGGTGGCCAAGCACTAATAATATGCAAATTACAGCTTTACTTTTTACTGCCAGGGAAATAACAAAATTTGAACTGAACCATTTAAATAGAATTACATAATTTCATAGACTCGTGCCAACAATGCTTTTATTAAAACTCGCAATCATTAAAACTGACTCTAGTTGTCTTCAATGAACTTTTTGGGTGTGGAAAGTCGAAGTCCAATTTCCTGTTCTACTTTTAATCATCTTCATATAGACTTGTTGCGAGCATTCATTTTCATAATGTACGTAAACACATAGAAACCATACGCGTCTCTTTTTTTTAATTTTTATATTAAACTTTGAGCATTTGTAGCCCAGTCAGCTGGGCCTGTAGAATACATCGACTGCTTCTATGCAAAGGGGTAAGACCCCTCTCAACGAGTGTCCTGGATATAACACTAAACAATTTGATGGTGAGCTTCCAGTAATTCTGGAGCTTTGGGGAATGCGGAGCACACCTTCATTGCCATCGCTCTCGGGTCCAATCTGGCCTGGAGTGGTAGCTCCTGATAGGAATGATAGTCTTGATAGGTCAAATAGGTCTAAAATGCGTAATGCTAATCTGAATTATTTGAAATGGAACTGTTTTGACATTAACTGTGTAAACAGAATTGTTTGAATTAGAACTGTTTAATTAAACTGAAAAGCTTGAAATAGTAATGTTCTAGATAATTAAACTGTACACGTGCTAAAATGAATTGTTTGAAATAGAACTATTTATATGTATAAAAATGGATTTTCTCTCAATAAGTAGAAAATGCTCGGTGTGGTTTAGAATACACTGTCTATATCTTCTGCTGAGGGGTAAGACCCGCTCTCGCTAAAAAAAGGGGGTGGTGAACTAAGTATGACACTAAAACGCATCTGATGTTGAGGTTCCCGTTCTGGGAAGTGTGGAATACTTACTTATTGTCATGACTCCCTGATCCACTTTTATCTGGAGCTGTAGTGTCTTTTAGGATCCCATCTAGTGGACAAATAAATCCATTTGCAAATAATTAGCATTCAAGAGAACCGTGTGCAGCCCCCACCCTAAACAAACTTACGAAACAACTCAACAAAAATGTAACCATAAACGTACGATGAACGATATTCTCTAACCTCTCAGTATAAAATAACCCAGGATGGGTTGATATACCACTAAAATGGATTAATAATTGTGAACAGTTCGTTTTCTATCGATGGCCAAAACAATTTAGTGCTGCTATCAATTTAGTGTATACCCAGTTGGCTGGGGTTGTAGAATACATCGACTGCATCTGTGCAGAAAGGTAAGACCCCCCCTCAATGAGTGTCTTGGATTAAACAATCTGATGAGGCTCCAGTATTGCTGGAGCTTTGGAGAATGCGTATTAGCCCTTCATTGGCATTGCTCCCAAGTTCACTCTGGCTCGGAGTGGTAGCACCTGGTAGGATCATATCTATGGGTCAAATAGAAGTTTGACATTTGATCTGAGTGCAAACAAGAGTAATGTTAAATTGAATTGTTAGAAATAGAACTTTGATAATTTAAATGACTGTTTAAAAAATTGTTAGTGATGCATATCGATATTTGTAACCACTTCACTGTGCAAACGAATGTTTGATATTAAATAGAATCACAAGTGTTAGATAGCAATAATTGAAACGATTTAACTGTAGAAACCATAACAATACTAGTGTGCAAACAAATTAGTTCTTACTCCTTTAAAAACGAAATTACTAACAAACTAATCTCTTACATATGCATATCTATTTGTGAGTAAACAAATGACTGTTAGATTATAACTGTTACATAGCAATACTTGAAATCATTTGACTGTGCAAAAAATGAGCTCAGGCTCATTTAAGGATGTTATCAACTAAACGTGTTATATATAAATTTGGCATTAAATAACCTACAATAGTTGATATACCAGAAAACCAAATCAAATTTAGCATACGTAGTTATTTGGCTAAAACAGACTTCATGTAAAAAGGGAGGAAAAAGAAAAGGTCTCTCAATAATCGGGGAAAAACGTGTTGGTGCAAGACCTAATTAATCGAACAAAATTTGAATTTATGATCATTAATTGTGACTTGTATTAACGTTAATCTTCCTAACTCTAGTCGCTCTTTATCATAGTTGACTCTGGTTGCCACTTCTACGACAGCGAAGAACGACGTGCATCAGAAACAAAACAAAGTTCCTCATGAGATTCTAACCCATGTCACCTTCTGCCTTGGGGAAGCTCTGTTCTCTCTATCAGCTGCTATTCCATCTAGACTGTGAAAGAATGGATGGTATTACATAACTCGAAATAACACCTTTATTCTGGTTTTCGATGCGCACTGTTCTTTGTTGCCGTAGAAGTGACAACCCAAGTGAGTTGTAATAAAATGCAATTAGAATTATGAATATGAAAGATGATACAAGTCAAAATTAAAGAAGCGCGCTTAACGTAATGGTCATCATTGGAGGAAATGGAATCTGCAGTCAGTTCAAATCTTGGACGAAGCTGTTTCCTGTTCCTTTTGCGCTAGTGCTCTTGGGAAAGACATGACTCAATCTCTTCTCCCTCTAGCTATGGATAAATAGTAGAGTGAACTAAGCTTTATTTCTTTGGCAAAGCAACCATTCTACAAGGAAAAATGGATTCGATGAGCTGTACACCGCTTAAAAATTGACCTTTTGAAATGCTGTCGGTGGTGGAGGGGTTGGGTAAATATATACTAGTCAAAATTATTAATGATTGAAAAACTTTGTTAAAAAATTCAAATGCCTTAAATGCAGTTAAATACTACGAATAAGGTTTGAACGGGCCATTGGCCTAATGAGTAGTGTTCGCCAATGGTCCGGGAGACGGGAGTTCAATCTTAGGTCGAGTCATACCAAAAAACTCAAAAAATGGTGTCTGATACTTCCTTGCTTAACGCTCATCATTATAAAGTAAGGATCAAGGATAAAGTGGAGCAATCCAGGGAATGGAGTAGAGCCCTCCCCTACACCTCGATGTAGTAGTTATTGAAAAGGGAGCCTTCGGGTCATCCTAGACAATGGTCGCCAACTTTACTTAATTAGGTTTCTATAATTTTGGAAATGTAAAATAATTGGATAACATTATTGCTTTGTTAGGACTAAAAAATAAAGACGATATTATCTATAAATCTTGTGTTAACAAAACTACGAGAATCTTTTGCGGGACATTATCTATATCATCATGCAATAAAACTTATGGATTTATCTTTTTATTATAACGAGTACCATTTGCAAGTTTTTGAATTTCGTAAAAATAATTGGCAACAATCAGCTTTCTGCTAGTTAATGGGTAAACTGTAAAAAAGAATTTAAAAAAATCACTCTTGAAAAACGAGCCTCGTTTTATACCACATTACTATAATTTATGTTCTCTAAAATTAAGTATTTTAATTTTGAAAATAAATTAGTAGAACCTAATGTTAGTTGTGAAATATGTATAGGGTCCAGTAAAATTACCCCTCGACTTTAGAACGGAAAAAATGTAATAGACCCCATTCAATTTTACGACAAGAAAGAACCATATTTGTTATTGCTTTGTTATGACAATGGTTTAAAATATTTGCTCTCACGTGCTATGCACTCTTGAAACCGCGTTCTGATGTTCTGCCGCGCTCGTCTAGTCATTACCTCTATATTGGGGCGATTTCATGTCTAATAAAATCTGAGGCCTACATTTAACGACTTGAGCCTTCAGCTACCTACAGAGGAATTAATCATGATAGATCTAGTAAACGAGCCGGTCACTACGATGATGACATCTGAAATTGGAATGGTTGCTGTTGCTTATATCTCTCATCACTACTAGTGCCTGCGACATGGCAATTTTAAATCTTGATAATTCTGCAAGACTCTGTATATACATGTATGCGCACTGAGTGAGCCAAAATATTACAGCCACCTTTGCTTTTTATAAGGTGTTGGCCTTCCATGTATAAATTTATCTAATCCTTCCGTACGAACAGATTGCCCTATCGGCTGGGACTGTAGAATACACCGACTGCTTCTCTGCAGCGGGGTTAAGACCCCCACCCAATGAGTGTCCTGGATATGACACTAAATCTGATGGTGAGGTTCCAGTGATGCTGGGGCTTTGGGGAATGCGGAGTACCCCCTTCATTGCTATTGCTCCCAGGTCCATTCTGGTCCGGAATGATAGCACCTGATAGGGTTAAATAGAACTGCATACTCATGCTAAACTGAATTGTTTGAATTAGAACTGTTTGACTCACCTGAATAGCTTGAAATAGAAATGTTTTTGACAATTAAACTGTACTTGCATTTAAACTGCGTGCTTATGCTAATCTGAATTGTTTGAAATGGAACTGTTTTTGTCATTGAAACTGTACTTATACTAAACTGAATTAGCTGAATATAGAACTGTTTTGACATTTAACTGTGTGTAAACAAAATCTGTATTTATACTAAATTGAATTAGCTGAATTAGAATGGTTTTAATAAACTGAATAACTTGAAATAGAAATCTTTTTTGACAATTAAACTTACTCATGCTTAACTGAATTGTTTGAAATAGAACTGATTATTTGTATAAAGATGGATTTTGCGTTATAGCCCTACCAAGGGTTCGTATGCTATAAAACCCAACCAACCAACCGTACGAACAGAATGTGACACAGTCAATTTTTTAAGCGAAGTTTTACAGGTTTTTATTTTTCTTCTAGTGACCATACCAAGATTAAAGAGCCCAGTTTATCCTATTATTTAGTAGGGCAGACTAGGCTCTTTAAGGGGAAGGGGAATAGTTTGATTCACACCCTTTCCCAAGAGTATTAGTTGTAATTTACTAAGCTTTTTCTTAACTGTGGCATAAGGCCGTATGAAGGGGGCACTCAATGAGACTCGAACTCACTTACGAAAGAGTACGAGTTATGTGAAATGTAAGTAGCCTCGTCCAGGGTTTGAACTCGGTTCACCGTATCCATTTCAAGCAACGATAACCATTACACCACGGGCACATCCACAAAAACAATTCCATATCACACGTGGATTCAATCGATTCTCAGCCCTTTTCGCTGGGAAGTGGTTTTGTCAAAGTCCAGTTACAAAGGAGCCATATATCAGGCAAGCATCTTCATCCTCTTAAAGGGGTTCGGTCGGGTTTATTGCTCATTGAAGGGGAATGTCGACGGCTCTGAACAATATTTTTTCATTGTCCACCTGAGAGGGTCACTTTTTTGAAAAGAGTACTTGATATCGTGGTGGAAACGAGTGAACCTTATCAGACATTGATTCTGCAAGACCCCTGAAGATTTTTTAGGGGTGAGTATATTGTCAGAGTATTAATAGTAGGTTCTTTAACTGTTGCAAGTTACATGGCGGTGGTGCTGCAAAGGAAACTTGTTTGTCCAACTCATCCCCATACAAATGCTCGATAGATGGGGATCCGAGGAATTTGCTGATTAGGGTAACATGGTGAAAGAATTGTTTCAGGAACCACTTCATTTTAACTTGAGTAATGTGACCGGGAACATTCAAATCTTAATATTCGTGGTCAGTCTTTGTGTATATTACTGCATTTATATACAACTTGATTCGGTGCTTAAATTGAAGACAAAATGATCATCTTATCAATAAATCTAGACAAAAACGTTTATTCAGAAATTTAGGTTCAATTTCGAACATAACAGATTTTCATGCAGGTATAAAAACTTGAAATTCATTCATGTTATATAAAAATATTCAAAGAAATATTCGAACAATTAAGCTCTTTCTGATTTTTGTTTATTTAACGTTTCGACTGGCACGGTCTCCTGCCTTCTTCAGAAGGAAAAATTTGATTCATTTTTATTTTTTTAATTTTCATATAAATTTTCTTGATCTGGAATTGCTCCCGGTATTTTGTTTTTGCGGGGGCAAAGTTTAATGCCGTTTTGGTTTTGCGCTTGCGAAGACACTAGGTTAAGTATTTCCTTGCAGATGTGATCATTATACGCGAATGAGGCTCGAAAATGTATCGGCCTTAACAACAAAATTTTGTCCGTACAATTCTTTGAATATTAATGGATAATTGTAGACAGGGATGAGAGAACCTGCTTTGTCGGAGGATCAATTTAAACTGCATATTCACCTTTTTAGAACCTATTTTCCCCATAAAAGTTATTTAAAATATTTCTTTTTAAAAAATGAAAACTGATATTTGATTTTAAACTGAATTATTAGTTTAAAAAATTTGGTCATTTTATAGGTCGATCTTCTTTGCCGATAGATTTCACAGTGATCTTTAAGCATGAAGAAATTCCTCATCGCTGCTTTAGACAGTAAAACTCTAATATTAAAAGTATACAGTCTGCTAATAACATGAATGAATTTCAAGCCTCAAACTAATAATTATGCCTGTTTAATGACTTTTATTTGTCAAAACTTTTCATTTTGCTTTTTGACAAAGCTCTTATAAGATGTTACTCTATTGGTACAATATTGTGAAGACTAAAAGTATTTTTTTTTATCCCAACAGGATCTGGTTGCATGGATAACACTGGGATTCCGCCATATTCCTCAAATGGAAAATATTCCCTGTACATTGACTCTAGGAACAGAAAGTTCGTTTCTACTCTTGCCTTTTAACTATTTCGATGAGGATCCGTCAATGACAACCGATGACACTGTCTTCATTCCCCTCGATTAACCCTACCTTTTTTCCCCCTTTGTTACACTCGGTGATTTACGCTAAGTTTTCTCGTACTTTAAAAGCGATGGCGTTCCAGCATCAGGAAAAATAACTTGCATTTTTATCACACACACACACACACACAAAAACTATTAACTCTAGTTTTTTGCATGTCTTTTTGATATGCTTGCAAGCAGTCAGATTTATTCCTGTATTGTTTTACTAAACGAAACTTTTGAAAACATTTTGTTTTGAATTTAAGTTGGAGCATCTTTATGAAAGACTAATTTCATCAAGATTTTTTTATAGCTAGAAAATTTTTAGGAAAGAATATAGAATTGACTTCTAAAAGCTAATTTTGAATGTTTTGATATTGCTTACGTTGTGTGCTTGCATGAGTAGGGTGCTAATTTAAAACTCGTGCCAGTGAAGTAGTATCAGGTTTTTGGTGCGAATTAAATGCCCAAATCAAGTTGGATTTATAGTGAATGACTTGTGTGTGTACATGAGTGCGTGTGTGCGCGCGAACTTTAGTCTTAAACGAATAAGATACAAATCTTTTCAACTGTTGTCGGTTTCCTCAAAAGTAGATAAACACAGGGTAGTTTAAAATGAAAGAGGACCATTCTGCAAACTTTTTCTCTGCTGAATTTGTTGGACTGTTACCAGTTCTAGCAAATGTCAAGCCACTTAGTTAAATCTAAGTTTATACTTAAACTTAGAGACTGGTTTGCCAATTCAGTCTAGTGTTGAAATACTGGGTGGTTAAAAAACGTTAAGGTTGTTTGATATTATTTCAAACAGTCTCCACATGCTCATCATCTCAGTTGACGTATTCTTGGAATTTCCAATGGGAGATTAAAATGGTTAATATTTCTGTAGAAGTATCTTTCTTAGAAAAGCAGAACAGAAATTATTGAAATATTCCCCAAGCGGCCTCCATAATGTGCTGACAGAGATGGTGAGCTGGTGGAGATTTTCGTCATAAAATAACTTCTATAGAAATTATTACATGATTTTTAAACATCCTGTAAAATTTTCTCTGTATATTGTGGCTAACAGGCTTTAGTGTTTCTGTATCTTGTCGTAACCAGTTTTGGTTATCCACGCAAGACAATTGATATAGTCATAAGCCAACGACTGGCAAAATGACAAGCTTGATTCTTTCTGATACACAGTCACTAAGACATGATGTGCATGTCTCGCTTGCCTTCTAACACTCGATAACAGAAGTGCCTTTTGCAGCAATGTTGTGAAAGGCTTAACACAATTATGTAGTCAATTTACGCGCTGATAAACGTACTTTCTTTAAATAATTTACCCCCTGCCCCATTTGCCTTAGCTCTCTGTATTGACAGATCATTTTTGATCACCAATCTTAATACTAAACACAATGTTGATCAACATCGGGGATCAAAGAAAAACTGGTGTTTTAAGCGTGATTTAACCGTAAACCTGACAAAGTATCAGTTTCCGATATAACCCCACAGTTCTAATTCAAATATATGTAATGCTTATATGAACCTACTTGAACCAATTGAAACTCCGACTAATAATGTTCAAATTTAAAGCTGTTTTTTTTTTTTTTTATTTTTTTATATCACCCTAGCAGAACTTTTGCCATCATTTACTCCTGTTCATTGAGAGACTATAATATATTAAGCGTTGATAGTATTTCTATTAATACAGTTGGTACAATAGAAACAAAAACTGATCTACACACACACACACACAAATTGAGCTGTAATTAGCAATTGAAAATCTACAAAAGAATGACTGATTTTTATTTTTTAACTCCTTAGTTTTCAAATACTCTTGCCTGATTTCACTAAACAATCTTGCACAAAACACCTTGAAAGGTCACCGCAGAATATCATTGTTTCAGTCCATCTCAGCAAATCTGGGAAGATTGATAAAATAAAACGGAATTCTTTCAAGCTGTAGCTGTGTCAGTACTATTGTTTGGTTGCACCACTTGGACTTTAAAGAAACACTGGGAAAAATTAGATGGAACTATTCAAAGATGCTGCGTGTTGTTTTGAATAAATTCTGGAATTTCAGAACAGCAGCTGTACAGCCACTTACCTCCCATCACACAGACCAAATAAGACGTGCAAGACATGCAGAGCAGTGTTATATAAATAAGGATAAAAGCATAAATGACATTTTATGGACTCCTACACATGGACACACCAGTGCTGGGCGACCAGCAAAAACATTCATCGGTTCTGTGTGGACATTGGAGGCTGTGTAGAGGATTTACCAAGAATGATGGATGATAGATAGTCCAGGGAATCTGTCAACAGCACGACTTGGTGAATGAAGCATTTTTTATAATTATCTGACGTGATCTTCCTGGGTGCGAGATATCTCATTTACAGTGTATAATGAAATGGCACTCAACCCAAAACATCGGGTTTAAAGCGTTTATCAGGAAAGTCGAATTTCAGCAATAAAATGTGTAAATAACCCACTTAAAATGAAAGTAAGGTTTTATTTAATTATTTATTGCACCCTTTCTTTTTAGATACAAATACAATATCTCTAAAGTAGGCTGGAACCGCAAAGTGCAATTATTAGAACCCGAAGACAGGTTCGTGTTTTTTTTTTTTTTTTTTTTTTTTTTTGTTTTTTTTTTTTTCTTAAAGATCCACCAGCTTTCACTAAAAAGAAAATAAATACCTTGGCATTAATACCGTTGAGTTGTGCTTGAATTGATGATCAGGTACTTTTTATTACTTCTCTCTTTTATATATGATACTCATTCGTCTACTTGCAAAACGCTAAACAAGACGTTAACCGAAACAGATGAACAAGTTTTCTTATCCTTTTTTTTCAAGATTTGTTTTAATGATCTTATTACACTTTAACAAAATCGTAGCTATTTTCCTAGATTCTATCCCCACTGTGACCTTTCTTTCATAGTAAATACACATTTAATCCTTATGCGACCAGAGATTACTTCCTTTAGCCACAGACTGTCGAGCTCATTTTGTGATGAGTTTATTGATTTTAATTTATTTTTTTAACTGGGCTCTTTCCACGTTTTAAACTCTTGGAAGACGGAAGGACGTAATTAGCGCTGTGATAAGGCAGGCTGTTAAACATCTCTGAAATGTTCAGGTCAAAGATTTCTTTTCAACTTGATATATTTCTACTCCGCGTATTTAACATTTTTTAGGAACAGTTGATGATGAATTTGATAAAATATTACAGAATTTGTATAAATTAAACTGTACAAGTGTTATCATTTGCGTTTAACTTATAATTTGACTGAATTTTTAGACGTGCCTCTAGATTTTACGAGTGCCGAATAAATAGATTAATTTTGATTGAACATAAGCAGTTGGATAGGCATACGTTTACTATTTCTCTTCAGGAGGTTCACAGTGAAATGAGAAGGGAATTTTTCTGTGAATGAGAAAGGGATTTGGTTATTTCGAAATTATGACTCTTGCGAAGTTTATAGAATCGACCATTGATAAGAATAACAATAAAAAAACTTTCATTCATAAGATTTTATTCTTCGTGGAACATTATAGAATCAAAACGGATATCATTAGGTATTATTGAATAGTAAACTCTACAGCACTGAAATCTGAATTTGTAACACTTCAAAAATAAGTAAACTCTGCGAATATTTGGTGTAACCACTTTTAATTTATTTTCTGTTGTCTTGATTGCATTGATCCTATTAGCGTTTTTTTCCACTGTGACGGTATTCAGTATTTCAATTCTGTATTGCTTGATAGTATTTATCTTTTTTTTATTTAAAAAAATTTAATGTATTTACTTATTTATGGCGATACTGTTTACTAAGCTTAATAAGTTTTATATATATATATATATATATATATGGTATTAGAGGCTTTTAAGGGAGTGTTCGATGTACTTAAATTCTTAAAGGTAGTGATATCCATTTGAAAAAATATACATTTTCAAATGGATATTTTTCAACTTTATAGAATGACTAGAAAAGATTGAAATCTGATATTTTATAGCAAAAAAGTTATCTTTATATGCAATCTTTGAAACTTGAAATTTTTGTGAGAGAATTTGTTTGCGTAAAGATGAAACGTTGATATTAAAAATCAAGTCTTAAATAGCACGGCACACATTCGTAGAATCAAATATGCATGTCTTAGTCTTTGCATAAATATAAAACTATTGCTCCCCTCCAAAATTTTTTTTTAATTCTAGACTTTACTCTGATGCAATACAATTCCATGTTTAAAAGAAATAAAGCGCCGAGTAAATAGAGAACTAGATTCAGTGAAAGTACTCTCCTTTTTTTGTAGAGGAGGCATATATAAGGGAGACTAAAAACTGACTGGGAGAACCACAAATGGTTAGTTGTCTAGATTAGTAGGCTATGGCTAGCGATTTCCATTCTCACAGAGTACCCAATACTTTTGGTTTTGAGCCACATCTAAGCTTAAAAATTAAGTAAAAACTGACAAATTACGCGAAAAATATCAAGTGGTGTCTGTCGAAACAAATAGAAAGGAATATGAGTATTCAAATACTGAAAGTTTTGAGGCTTGCTGGGACCAGAGAACCAGTTGGTTACCATTCTTGTTGAGAGGTAGAAAAAAAAAAACTGGACTAAGATAAGATAAAAAAAATTATTAAAATTAAACCCTTCTCTAATATTTAAGATTCAATTTATTTTTCAGATTGAATCTTTTATTTATAATTCAATTTACTTTAAAAAAAATTTCAAACTTTCAGTTTCACTAAAAAACACATCATTTGAAATAAATATAGTATTGAAATTAATCTAATAAAGCATTCAAATTTTTATTTTAAATTACCAGCAGAAATTACAATGGAAGAAGAAAAAACAGCAAATGTCCATTTGAGAAGTTGCAAGATTTAGACAAGAAATTGAGGTTAAGATTTATGCAAGATTAAAAACAATATTGGTACATTTCTCTGCACCTTAATGAACAATTTCTCTCACAACTCTGAAAAATAAGTAACATTTATAAGAGTGGAAACTGTTTGTGATTTTTTTTTTTTTTTTTTTTTTTTTTTTTTTTTTCTGGAGTGTGTGCAGCGAAAGATCATGAACGAATATGATTAACAATGTTTCATCTAAATGAAAGAAAGTGTACGTTTAGGCCGTATTTTTGTTGTTTGGACTAATTATTTGCACTCAAAGAGCAGAAGTAAATTAGAAAAAAAAAAAAAAAATACAGAAGTGATAATATTTCAAAATCTGTAATGTCAAAGAAAAGATTCTTTTTATTTTTGACGTTTGAAATATCAGTTTTTGATGAGAGATAGAAATAGAATAATTATTTTAAAATGTTGACAACGATATGATGAATTTAAATTTGTCAAAACAGAAATAATCAGCTTAATTCTAATCAGATTATTTTAACGATTCAGTCTTAAGATTTGAACGCATAAAATTGGGAAATCTAGCAATTACGTTATATATTCAGCATGGCAAAATCGTTTATTAAAGTTGACCACTTAAATACATCAATTCTGTCACGAAAACTTAGAATACGCTAATTAGTTTCTGCTGAGGGTTAATACTCTTCCAAAAAGATGTTTTGGATATGACACTAAACTACATCTGATGGTGAGGCTCCTGTTCTAAGGGTATGAGGAGTATTGAGAATCCCTTCATTGTCATTACTTCCAGGTATATTCTGACCTGGAATAGAAGAACCTGTTGGAATCTCATAGCTATTCTTGATCTACTCAAAATTATTCGTATTCGATTGGATCCGAGAAAAAAAAAACTTAAATCACGATTTGAAATGTTAGTATGAACTTACTATGAATTACATTCTCAAACCTCTTTGCATAAAATAAGCCTAGAAAATTAGACACGGCAAGATGATGCTTATTATTATTATTAAGCGGTAAATTCAAACAACTGACTGCGTCATGCCAATTTCTAGCTATGGAGGTTTAGGCGGTATACATATTGGGTTTTCAATTCAGGTTTTTGGGAAACTGATTCTCAACTGTTTGGATTTAGACTCGCTCACAAAATTATCTAATCATCCTTTAACCTGGTTCACAGGGGAAAGATTGGAGGACCGGTTTTTTCCAAGTAGTGAGGACTTGCTCAGTTTAAAAATTCGGATGAGATGTAACCCTTAGAACCCCTCTTCTGATATGGTGCGGACCTTCACTATATTTCTTTCAATGCACTTCGCGTTTTCATCTTATGGGTAAGGGTAAATTCTCTGTTTCGGAAAGGAGACAAAAGATGACGCACTGGTGCAATAAAGTATCAAGAATTGTCATTGCCTTTTTAAGACTGGATCACTTCTGTGTGTTTGTGTGTGTGTATGAATATATATTTATAGCAGGGTCCAATTTCTATACAGCTGTCACCAAAGCAACCGCTTATTTTCACCATCGTATTTACTAACTTTTTCGTCAGGATGTGACACAAGGTCAAATTTTTAAACGAAGGCTATTCTAGGCATGGATGTATGGTCGAAAGCAGTGCTAAAATTATTCGGTTTCCCTTAGGAGGCGCCTTAGGCAATGAACCTTACTTTTGCGTTCTTATAAACGTACAGGTACTGCCACTGGGAGATGGCCTCCTGAATCCAAGCTATTCAATATATCAGCAAGAACCAAAGGTCGCTCTTTTTTTCGCAATACAATTTACAGTGAAGCACTTGACAATGATAATTACACTCTTAACAAAGTTTCCGAAATATTATATTTTGCTTTAAAATGGCTTATCAAAAAAGAAGCAAAACAGATTAATAAAAAAAATAAAATGAATGATTATCTTCGTATTCGTTTTCAGTCTTTTCTTATAAACTGTTTTTATTTCTCATAAGCGATTGTTTTAATTCTATCACACTGGATCTTTAATTTTTCCATTCAATTTTTGTTTTGTTACATAGGTTATATTCATTTTATTGTTTGGTGAATTTACTGAATCTTTGAATACTTGGCTTTATAATTTAAAAAAAAATCTCAGTGAAGCGCGGATACTATAGTTAGTTTAAATTTTAGATTAAAAAAATGTTTTCTTTTATTATACCTCGATAACAAGGTAAGTTGTTCAAGAATTAGGCCTTGTACCAAACGTATCTTGGAATAAATAGAATTGAGAAATATACCCACCTTAACATTTATATGCGGATATATCTTAATGTCTGCAAACACGTGTTTAAGTGTTCTCTAATGCACTGCGATTGTATATCACAATACAACTTGCAGAAGGCCACAGTAATTGAATAAATTATTCATGAAGTCTATGAATTGGTTCCACCAGTGACGCCATGTTTTTAAGCAATAGACGCTATTTTATATCTGCAACCCAGTAGATTTCATTTAACCTGCTGAATTCCCAATTTGCTTCTTGTTCCTTTCTTCTTTTCCGATACCAAAGAATTCCACACACAATTTATCATGCTTTTATATCAATAACGTATAATCCTTCAACCTCAGGGTCCATACAAAATGATATCAATCAATCTAGAAACGGATAACTGTATATTTGCCAATCAATTGATCTACTTTCTGATCAGTGTGTTTGATTATTGATTTAAGAATCAGAGGTTCTAATAAAATCATTTTTGAAATTCTTCTAATTGGATATAACTACGTACTTATCTTTCACCGTTTTTTTTTCTTTGTTGCTTTTTATCGTAACTAACGAGAGACATTAGTTTACAACAGTGAGGATCGGAAATAATAAATGATAAGCTGTCGGTGAGATTAGAACTTACGTCCATTTTGCTTCTATACGTCGAAGCTACGAGATTAACTTTTACTCAGATATTTATAATTTATGCTCTCTGCAAATGGCAAATGTTAGTCGAAGCGGACAAAGATTGGAGAAGGGTATAAATTTGAATATGCTGCCGAAAAGTATTTACAATTGCTTATCAAATTAGAGGGATTCTTCATTTCTGCAAAGATAGTAATTTATTGGTGTGTAATTCATTAACGAGTAGATTGATATTAACAAGTTCAGATGAATAGGGTAAGATATTTGAATGAAGTGTAAAAATGTTGAGAGATTGAAGCTTTAAGGTGTGACTCAAAATTTGAAATGAAAACATAATGAATGTTTTTTTTTTTTTTTTTTTTTTTTTTTTTTATAGCTAAGCAGCACATGTAATTTTATTGATCAAAGTTATTTGAAAATATTAATCATTATTTGAGAATGTAAGTAAGCAATTGAATATTTTTGCTTAAATTTTTCCCCTATTTTTTTTCATTTATTTATTTATTTTTTTACGTTGATGAATATACTATTCCATATTTTACATCTGTCCTAGAAAAAGCATTCATTTGTGTCACTCATCTTAATGAGCTCAGTCTCATTGCAGTTTTACTTCAGTGAACTGGTGGGAACCAGTGCTTTGAATATGACTTTATCCTAATTCCTATTTTATTTATTAATTTCATATTTTTTAATGTAAACATTTCGCTTTCTCGGCGGAGGTTGGCACAAGGCTGCAGCCACGCCACAGTTATGATATTGCAGTTTTGTAAGAAATAAGTTTTTATAAGGCAGAGTTGCCAGCCCAAGCGCCCCTTGGTTTTGAATTCAGAGATTTTTCCTTCTCTTAGATCAGCCGCCTTACCAAAGCTAAACAGTGAGGTCTGTTCAACTATTTACCCATATTTGAGGGAGAAGAGAGATTCGTACTTTTTCCAAGAACATTTGCGCCAAAGGGAAAGACAAACTGTTTCGTCCAGGATTTGAACCTGGCTATTCAATCCGATCATGTTTAACTAAATAAGACAAGAATAAAATTCTATATGTGGCTGAGTCCTTTTGCGTCGTTTTATGGAGGTTCCAATGTGCTGTATCTCTCTAGACTCTGGAAAATTGAAACACAATCTTCTGTGTGTTAAACTTTTGAATATTTGCAGCACCAGCGATAGTATAAATATCTACAAATGTAATTGTTTTTCTTCTGTTTCATTGAATGCATCTTTACCTCATTGTATTCGAGTTATTGCAAAATAAAAACAAATTAAAAACCCTGCAGTGAAGAGGTAACGCATGCATATACGTGATAAAGCAAAAATTACAAGCATTCTCAGCATCTGTGAATCATTAGAGGCCTCAGGTATGAGGCGTGCTGACCTGAAGCAAGTTAAGGAAAGAAATCGATTTGTTCGACCCCTTGGCTTTTCAAGCCTACAAGGGATAGATCATTTCTTTTTGCTTATATTTGAACTATGAGTACAAACCAAGAAACATCGACATAAATTTTGTGTTGCTCAGAGATAGTAGATTGATATTAACCGGTTCAGATAGATGGGTAAAATAAAATATATATATAGAGAGAGAGAGAATGTGTGTGTGTGTGTGTGATCAAAAAGTACTGAAACTGAAGCATTTTATATAATAGTGAGATGATTTCTAGACGTGTAGACTGTCGTTTCGACACATCGGTATCAAGTTGAAAAGGAAGCTATGAAAAAGGTCTAAATATTTTCTGAACAGCAATTTTTGGCGAAGCACAGGTTGTGTGCAAATGTAGCACCCTCCATACTCACCAGACCAAGCTATGTTAGAGTTGTTCTTGTTTCTTAAACTTAAAATTTACCCCTAGAGTAAACTTTGAGGACGTGGAGGCGATTAAAAGAAATAAGACAGTACAACTTCATATCAACAGGCACCTTTCAGGATTGCTTCAACCGACAGAAAACTTGCCACAGTGTTGAACGCCAAGAATTCTGGTAAATACGGTTTCAGTAATGATACTTTTAAAACACTCCTTATGTGTGTGTTTATATGTTGCGTGTGTTTTGAACAAATCCAGAAATTAGCATCCTACAAAATAGCAGCTGTACGGTCACTTACCTCCAATCTCACAAACCATCTAAGTATGACGAACTGGAGAAGTAAGGGCAAATTCATAAGTAACGTTCTCCTCTGGACTCCTACACGTGTACACAACAGCAAAAGCTTACATTCATTAGGTTTCTGCTGACACTGGATACCATGTAGAGCACTTACTAAAGCCGATAGGGATGGATGGCTAAAGTGCCAAAAGAATCCCTGCTGTTGGCACTCCTTGATGATGATGATGATCATCATCATGTGTGTGTGTGTGTGTGTGTGCTTTATCCCAGATATCAAACAAACCGTCTATCAATACTGTAACTATTGCTTTGAAACGATGCTACCCTGGAGAATGTTATGTTACTTATGATTTAACGTAAATAATGTTCCCATTCAAAAAATAAAGCAGTAAGAAGAACCCAATGAAAACCTTTACACGTATCTTCCATCATTATGGCTCAGAAACTTCTTTTTTACTTTTCATCCTTCTTTATTTCTCTCTTTCATTTGCCACATTTTACTTTCTCTCTTTCTCGTTCCTCTCATTCTAGTTTTTCTCCACTTTCTTTGCTTCATTATTTTAGCTGTTACCTTCTTCTTTGTTCAATTATTTTTTGTTTCTTATGTTCTTCGAATTCTTTTTCATTTTTTTCCTATCTTCATCTGTTCTTTTTCTACCCTTTTTATATCTTTTCTTCCCATTTTCTTTGCTTTATATCTATTTCTTAATTCTCCCTCTCTATTTTAGCTCAATTCTATCCGCCAGCTTCACTTGTTTACCTCAAATTGCAACTGATTAGGCAAGAAGCCATAATGGGCGTCCGTTGGGCTACTATACAAGGCCAGAAAACACGGTCATAAAATGTCGGTTTGTAGTTTTGCAAAGAATACATCTGCTGAGTTACAAACAACATTTTTCGAATATTGATGTTGACAGGCATTTACGTGGTTGTCAAAAAAATCTTGATTATTTACTTTTTCTCACTAGAAAGAATTATTATTATTATTTTTATTACTCCTGCCTTTACATATTAGTTCTGTCCCTTATCTTATTATTGTCGTTGTTGTTCTGTTTTCATGTCATAATTATATTGACAATATCAAGAATAGAAAAAAGTCATTTACAGTCAAGTCACACTGAAAGTGCTGGTTCTCACCATATTTAGGGAGTTAAGCAGTGATGAATGTGCTCAGTACTTAGATGGGTGACCAATTAGTAAGGGCAGGTATCGAAAGCAACTTGAGGCCAGTGTATCAGACTACGCAAAGCTTAGTAAATAACAACTATTAACATGAATTTCTTAGTTAAGCAGCGAGGAGCCTGTTCAATACTTAAATGAGTGACCTATTAGTCACAGTTGGTACTATGTAATATGTAACAGACTAAACAAAGCTTGGTAATTTACAAAAATACGAAGGTGAAGTACAATTGTTTGGTCGATTTCTGGTATATTAATCACATTCATAGAACGTTATGCAGTGAATATTTCAGATCAAAATTCCGTCAACAACTATGTGTCAGATTACAGATTTATCAATGCGCCCTTGTAAGTATAAATTATTGTAAGAAAGACGTGTAGGTACATCACTGCTTCATTGGAGCAACATTATGATCTTGATCGCTTGCAGTTTAATAGGGTGCAAGGAAGGCTGAATTGAAATTTTCAAAGAAACTGAAATAGGGTGGTTGATTTCAACATCGGAAGTCCTTACATCATCTTCAGGTTGTTTCTTTCTCTCTTGTATAATTGCAATAATCTTCAACTGAAAAACATTACGAATCTATTTTTATTGATTTTTATCAAAACACCAAAGACGTTTGCCATATTTTTTTCCTTTTTACTCCAACTGAAAAACTTCTGTTTTGCAAAAACAAATTCTGACATAACGCGAGATTCTCACGCACATTTAATTATCTTTCTTTCACTTTCTCTTCCTCCTTATATATATATATATATATATATATATATATATATATATATATAAAACGTCATACACTCACAGCCATAACGTAAGTGCATATGCGGTAGTAAGACACAACACGCACGCACGCACGCACACGTGGAGGTTAGATACCAGCTTTCATAGATCCAATATTCTACACACTCACAAACATCTACACTGAAATCATAAAATTCGACACGAATAGACACTCCAAGAACTCACACACACACACAGATTACTGTGAACGCAACAAAGCCTGATATGCAGCTATAAATTAGAGAAAGTCATATACATTCACACAGTATTTGCAGAAAGATGAGAAATATGTGTACACAACGGGATCATGTCAAGCATATACTTAGAAATACACATTGGTCCATTCGATACAAGTACTGACACAGAAATTAGAATCCACGAGAATGTTAAAAAAAAAGAAAGTTTTCGAAGCTGTTTTAAATTTAGCAAACTGAAGAAGGAGAGAAAAAAAGCAAAGAATATTTTATTTTAGGTATGAAAAAAATATAAATGATGAAATTCGAAAAGCGTATTTTTTTCCAAACAAATCTAAAAACTAATGCAATGAAAATGAATTGACTGAATAAAATACCAGGAAATGTTCGTAAAATATATTCAGCAGATAAAGTTAATTCGTATCAATATTTAAAATAACCTGAAGATGTCCGATTAGTTCCGGATAAACATGGAGAACAGGTTACAAGCATCGGATATTGACAAAAAGATTTGACAAAAACTTGCGGTTGAACTTTTTTCAGGCATTTGTATCAATTATTTACGTATGGATCGACATTATCGCTTTGCTTAAATGAACAGTAAAAAGTTTAAGAAGAATAAAGCGTATAAAGAATAAGGTGGAAAGAAAGAAAAATTGAAAAAGATAGAAATAGCGCTGAGTGACGCAGGGAAGGGAGAAAAATGGAACAAAGAATGTTATAGCGGAAGAAAAAGAGAGGGATCAAGTAGTGTAGTCTACCCAGTTACTACTTGTGAAAAATTATGGATATATTTGAATTTTCAAAATGTATCGAATTATCATAGCAAGAATAATTCTCATTACTCTTAGACAAGGTTACATAAAGAATATATATATATATATATATATATATATATAGATATGTATATATATAAAGAGAGAATATATGTATTTGTGTGTGTGTGTGTGTGTGTGTGTGTGTGTGTGTACGATCGAAAGGTTCGGAGTTGTCCCGGAAAAAATGATTTGCTAAAGCACATTTTATTCAACAAAATACTATTTACTTTCTGTCGGAACGAGTTTTGCTTTAGTAATCTTCTTAATCGTTGATAGGTGAAGGGCACTCCTGCAGATTCCAATTTTATTTGCATTCTGGATGAATTAAACGTTCCTGAACAACTTTAAGCTAAAATGTTCCGAGTAGCTCTGAGAGCAAGAGACTCACAGCACACTTTCCCCCCACATCCCTCCTTCCTTTAAAACACTCCGTAAAGACGTGAGATTTTTTCAGCAACATGTTTATATGATATTATTACGTAAGTCACATGGATATTTATTTATAAATAAATAATGCATCGAACAGACAAGTCACGTTTGTGAAAATCTATTTGACTGTGAGTTAATGTCTAACTTAAAAATTCAGATGTGGAAAACAGGTCGAATAAAGTTAGCCACAGGCAACCTATGTCAAAAGTAAATATTTTTTAAATTATAATAAACCAGCTTATAGCTTATATACAAGACGTTGTAAAGACAGCACGCTTAAAGTTCTGAAGAATCTGAAGCAAAAATAGGTTATATGAGCGAATGATACACACTACATTTTTGATAGCTACGGGCCTAATGTACCAACATTAAAACAGTTCATTTTGATACAAAGCAGAGTTAATTAATTGCATTTACATAAAGTCAAGTCACGTTTATTGATATATATATTTCGAGTAAACTTCCACGTTCTTGTTTATCTTATAATAAAAGAATATCGTTTATATAATATAAATAAAAATGGCCAAATGAAAATGGTTGTATCAAGCAAAGAAACAAATTGTATAGAACGAAACAGGACTCTCTCTCTCTCTCTCTCTCTCTCTCTCTCTCTCCCTCTCTCTCTCTCTCTATATATATATATATATATATATATATATACTAAAAAGTAAGTGCGTGCAGCATATTGGTAATCATGGTATGAAATTGGGCCCGACGAACTGTGTTCAAATCCAGAATGAGGCAGTTGTTTCATTTCATTTTAAATCTTTGTCCCCTCACCATCTATGGGTAAGAAAAATATTGCTGAGATGTGCGTTTGTTTTCTATTTAAATAGGTATGCAAAAGACAACAGAAAAAAAGAAGACAAAAAAATTACCCCCTACCAACAACAACAATAACAACAACAAACAAACAAACAAACAAAAAGTTCAGTGGAATTAGTTTAAGTTTTGGGCTTGGGTCAACAAATGAGGTTAGTTTTAAGTTTTGTTTTCCTTTTTTGTAATTGGCTTATGTTTTTTCTTTTTAATCTAATTCAGTCTTAAGATTTTTAATCTTCTCTCCTATGAGTAGTGAGTGACAATCCCTAGATAAGAGCTATCGTTTAAGTGAATAAATGGAGTAAATAGATCTTAAAAATTCTCTCAATAAAACTTCGGATGCATGCAAAGTTTATCCAAGAGGAAAATACTTGTTTGTTCAAACTGCAAATGCTTTAACATTAAAGAAAATTTACTTGAGTCAATTCAAAATCTAAGATTTTTACATTTTATTCTCTCAACCATTGTTTTTAACAAAATCTGAATATTTAAGTATTTTTTATTTCAAATTGTTGTTTTATTCATTTGGATTTGGTAATTCATAAAAAGTGAAAAACTAAAACATCTTTAAAAGATATTACATTAACAGCTTAAAAAAAGATTAAAGCATAAGCATATAAGATGAAGCATAGAAAAATCAAATTTTCCATTCAAATCTTTTTGTTAGGCACAAAAAGCGTCTCATTCGTTTTCAATGACGAAGTTTTTAGTTTTTCTTTTCATAAATTCAATAAATAAAAATAAATAAATCCATTATCATGTAAGAAAAAAAAACCTAAAATAAAAAAAAAAACGGAGTAACTTAGATTTTATTTTATTTTCATGAACAGTACTTATTTTTTAGATTTATTAGATTTTAGAAATATATCAATAAAAATGCCTAAACAGTCGATTGCTCCCCTTTATATAAATCTAAGCTGTGATTTAAAATTCTAACGTCGTTACTCGATTCAAGGCAGAAAATGGTTTTATTTGAATAATTAAGCGATTTAATTATAACCGATATCAACAAAACAATCATCTATTTATAAAGGAAACGAATTGATAATGAATAACAAAGTGCAGTTGTCCCAACTTGATTGGTTAATGCTTAATATGTAAATTAGATATCTGCATTAAGTAAGAATCGCTCAGCTCACTAAGATACAACACATTCTGCTGGATATAATAATATTGTCAAAACGACAACGCGCCAACTCTTAGACGTAACTGCTATTATTTGGACACAATCTTACGAAATAGCTTCACTTACAGACAGTCAATTAATATATATATATATATATATATATATATATATATGAGAGAGAGAGAGAGATGAACAAATTACAACTTTTATTTTCTTCTAAAATATTTTGGACTAACTTATTCAACTATACTACACATGAGCGCGCGCACACACATATCCCAAGCCGGCCAGAGGTTTACTTGGTCAAAAACGTGGTGCGATAGACAACAACTATGGAAGGCAGTAATTACTGGGGATACGGTTACAAGACTCAGCATTCCTATCCGAGGTCGCGGTAAATCAAAGATGAGGACAAAAAGTCCGCTATAAAAAAAAAAAAAATTACTTTGTCATTATCATTAAATTGTAATTTTCCTTCAGATGCAGGTCCCACTCTATTATTATTGAATTGAAAATTCGATTAGAAATTGCTTTATTCAAGTTAGAAAATTTTATCATGTATGTGATGCATATACATACCAAATTTGGTTTATTTTTACTCCCTCACTAACCACGGTCACGATCTGACAAAGGAACAATTTTTAAATAAGACTGCCTTTGATTCAGTGTTTTTCATCTTCTAGAGTGGTCGTTCAACCAAGGTTAAATAACCAAGCCTGTCCAACTATTTGCACATAGCTGGTAGCTCTACATCAAACCGTTTTAAAAGGGTAAACGAAAGTGAAAATAAGTGCTGAAAAATTGTCAAATTGGGTAGATATCAATGAAGAACGAGAAGAAGAAAAAACATATTGAAATTGTCGTCTCATTCTTTAAAAATAAATCTAAAGAGAAAAAACTGAAATAACATTGGAAATGAGATCAACCAAAAATTCAAATAAAAGCCAACATTGATAGAGGAAAAAAAGGAATGAATAAATGAAATAAAATAGGGAAAAATAATTTGAATAAATTGAAATTAAACTGGTAGGAAACGTAAAGGAAAGAAATAAAAATCAATACAGCACAAAATCTCAGCATCCATTGTTATTTCTAATCTCATTATATATATATATATATATATATATATATGTGTGTGTGTGTATGTGTGTGTGTGTATTGAAAAGATAGATTTGTTGTGAATCTGACTGTATGATAGAAAATATGTGGAAAGTTGGATAAATCAAACACTTAACTCAAATTTAAATGTGTGATATTTCGTTCGGCTTTATTTCATCTTCACGAACTTCTTCAGACAGAGATTGTTTTCTGAGTTTTTCGATTTAAAATCGTGTGAGGAGAAATGATAAAATGGTGGAGGGGGTATAGTTGTAACAGGAAAGCTGGAGGGGATTTAAAGTCAAATGTATCAGGTTTCATTAAAGATTTTTTATTTTGAAAGTGGTGATTGATTTTAGGGAATTGATAAGAAAGAAGTCGGGAAGTGTTTGTGTGAAAGGGATTTTGGCATGACTTGTTTCATGGAAAAGATATTAACTATAATGTGATATCGCAGAAAATTGTCGATATTATAGTGTCTAGGTTGTAATTGGGGTGAGGAAGGGGTAAGAGGCAAAATGATAAGGAAAGACAAAAGGAAAGAATTCTTAAAAGTATGGTGGCACAGAGTGAAAAATCTTTTCTATTTTGATTTTGTTTTCGTTCAATATGATTTTCTCCTCAGCTCCCTAAAATCTATCTTCACTTTCAAAACAAAAAATCTTTAATGAAACCTAATACATTTGACTTTAAATCCCTCCCGGCTTTCCTGCTACAACTATACCCCTCCACCATTTTATCATTTCTCCTCGCATCCTTTTAAATAGAAAAATTCAGAAAGTAGTTTCTGTCTGAAGAAGCTTGTGAAGATGAAATAAAGTCAAACGAAATATCACACATCTAAATTTAAGTTAAGTGTTTGATTTATCCAACTTTCCACATATTTTCTATTATATATATATATATAGAGAGAGAGAGAGAGGGAGAGGGAGAGAGAGAAAGAGGGATAGAAAGATTAGATGTCAATAAATAAGAGGAAGTACTTTGTTATATATACGTATATATGTTACAACAACAACAATTGCAAAACACACACACACATACACACACACACACACACACACACACACACATATATATATATATATATATAAAGATACTTCGCGTAATAAATTACGGTATTATTTACATATGGATCCTAACTTTTGCTCGCCAATGGGTTTGAGAAGGTGTCGTTCATGTTCGGGATTTGAGTTGGCAACTGCATCAGTTGATAGAGGAAAACTTTTGAATCACTCTCTTAAACAAGAAAAAAGAAAGAAAGAAAGAAACTAAACTCGTGAAGAAGTAAAGGAAGAGAGAATGAATTAGAAGGGAAGAAAAAAGAAAAAGAACAGGAAGTGACGAATAGAAAAGAGAAGACTGAAATAAAGAAAGTTATAGTTATGATTAAGGGAAACACAAACAACAGTAAGAAAAGAGAAAAAAAGAGAAGAGAAAGAAAGATAGAGACGTTTAGTAGTGTAGTTTACAAAGTTATTGCCTGTTATGTATTTGAATTTCTGTGAGATGATACTTTCTGAAAAGAAACTAAATTGCATATATACGTATATTCACTCTAAGATTAGTAATGGCTTGCCATAACAGTGGGATTTCTCTTTGCTATGTTGTGAAATCAGGTCGCGTGATTTATATATATGCGTGTACGTGTGTGTATATTCACCAAAACCCTCGGCTACGGGCAAGATATGACATAAGGTCAATTTTTAAGCAGAATAAAGCGGGTTTGAATTCAGAGTTTTCCTTCTCCTAGAGTGGTTACCTAAGGCTAAAGAACACAGTGTTACCTACTATTTACCCATAGCTAGTAGGAGAACAGACAGATTCATGCATTTTGGAAAGATATTAACGCGAAGTAAAACGTACACAGCCTCGTCCAGGATTTGAACTCAGGTGGCTATTTCTATTTTCTATGTCGATAACCATTTGTCAAGGAAAAAATGGAATTGGAAAACCGATTTCAAATTCCGAACAAAGCTGTTAGCATTCACTTTACTTTAATGCCCTAAGAATTAATATCCATCTCTGATCTAATCCAGTGGAGGGTTAAAAAGCAGATTGGGCTCTCTAGCCTTGATGGATCAGTCAGTCAAAGAGAAGCAAAGCTCTGAATTTAAGCCTTTTACTAAAGACATGGGTTAGTGTAGCATGGTAATACTCATAAAACATTGTCTTATAAACATTGGGGAAGTCCTGAGTTATGCAGTAGACTGAAAAAAAAAATGCTGAGATAATATATATATATATATATATATATATGTGTGTGTGTGTGTGTGTGTGTGTGTGTGTGTGTGTAAAGGATTTTAACTTAATTATACATAAATAAATAAATCTAAAGAATGAAAAAGTTAATTACTTAAAGAGACAAGGCTTAAAAGAACATGAAATAATTAAGGAAATCTAAAAAGCAATTACTTGTATATGATAACAAACGCTTAGATCAAATAAATAGGATTTAATATAACAATACAGATGAATTAAAACTAAGATGAAAGCAAGTCATAAAAGTAAGATGAAGTTGGATCGTTTATAATAAGTAAAAGAAAAAAAAAAGATTCATAAAATAAAAGGAAATGCATACATTAAACAATGTTAAAAATAAAAGAACAATTGTATAATGTAAATAAAAAGAATCATAAGTGACGATCTAAAAGAGAACATATGAAAAATGGCTGAAAGCAATGAAAGCCGAGAAATTATTGTTGAAAATGAAATTAAAGATAAATGAAACTTCCGATAACAATTTATTAAACTCAACATGTGAATAAATGAAAGGAGAAAAGATGGAAATGTTGTAAAAATAATGGGGGAGGATGGAGATAAAAATAAATCAATTCAAAATGGGGTAAAATTTCAAATAGAAATAAAATTGTAAAAAATAAAAGAATAAAGGGCACGATAGAAATTTGAAGAGTGAGTTTCAAAAAATTGAAAATAAAAAAAATAAAAAAATAAAAAAATAAAAAGAAAAATTTCAATTCCAAACACCCATTAATTTTGTTTCCCCACTTTCAAACGAATAACAAAAGAAAAGAAAGTTGAAAGGAATTTAAAAACAAAAACAAAAACAAAAACAAAAACTTAGTAAAGTAAGTATAGATTGAAATGTCCAAGTGTTAATAAAATCTGATTGAATGCACTTATTTAGGGAAGGAAAGACTTTAAGTGTGAAACCGTCATGGAAGCAACAAAGGAAGTTGAATCTCAACAAAATGTCTGTCAAGTAGAAATCTGGACTACGATAGAAAAGTGAGATGAGTTTAAAAAAAAATTTTTTTAAGATGGAAGCTGGTTGGAAAAGTAAAACTAAAGAAACAAAGAAACAGAAAAAGAAAAAGGAGAATATCTGAGGTGGCAAAATTAGAAGGGATAACACAGAGAGAGAGAGAGAGAGAGAGAGAGAGAGAGAGAGAGAGAGAGAGAGAGAGAGAGAGAGAGAGAGAGAGAGGCTTGTCTTCTACTAAGTCTTCCAAGCAAGATAAAAAACATTAAAACTATAAAATTTCCCACGTATACGATCAGTTTTTTTTTTACTGGTTGTGGCATATTTGAAATTCATCTTTTAACAAGACTAAAGAAACAGCAAAAGGGAGCTAAAAATCAAATACACCTATCTACATAAGATATTTTGTCGTTAGATTTGTTTGTCGGTTAATCCGAAAGTGGCACATTGATGCAAAAAGAGAGGAAGGGAGCACTTGATCACATAGACAAAACACTGACGAGTGTAAATCAAGACATTATTTGTGGATTTGTTAGTAAGTTCACCACTACCACCACTACTACTACCACCTATGAATTTAGTGTTACTTTTTTGTAATGGAAGTAAATATAATTTTTCTATTTTTTTGACGGAAACATCGATTCATTGTATAATCAATTTATATTCTAATTAAGATTTATCAAATTACACATCTTTTTTATAGGCCCTGTCGGCTGGGGCGGTAGAATATACCGACTGCATCTCTGAAGATGGGTAAGACCCCTCTCAACGAGTGTCCTGGATATGACACTATACATTCTGATGGTGAGGTTCCAGTAATGCTGGAGCTTTGGCGAATGCGGTGTATCCCCTCATTGCCACCGCACTCAAGTTCACTCTGGCCTGGAGTGGTAGTACCTGATAGGGTTCTATCTATGGGTGAAATAGAACAAAACTGCGTACTTGTGCTAAACTGAATTGCTTGAAAGAGAACTGTTTTTACAAAAGCTATACTTATACTAAACCGAATTGTTTGAATTAAACTGTACTTGCGTACTTATTGAATTGTTTGAAATAGAACTGTTTAATTCTATAAAAATGGATATGCCATTAAATAACCCACAAAGATTGATATGCCATAAAACCCCAAAAAACAAGCAATCAACTTTTTAAACCAACAATTTTTTTTCAGTTTGTTTTGATTTTGATTTTCTTTTTCCTTTTTAACAATTTTTCTAAGTGTCTGGAGTGTTTTTATTTTAATTTTTCTTTTTACAGAAGTAGATACGATTTTTGTGCTTTTGAAAATTTAGCAAGTTCATAGTTCAATTGGAAAACACTACCCTAATATCTTTGGAAAAGTAGACATTCCTCTCATCCCCATCTATCTATAAAATAGTAGACTAAATTGGACTTTTTATCTTGGTGAGGTAATTAGTCAGGGAGAAGAACAATTCTGTATCCAAAACCAGTGTTTCCTAAAGTTTCTTTATGTTCCATCTTTGCAAGAATTCTTAAAACCTATTTCTGGTATTCCAGAATTTATAGATATGACCGATACATTCAGTTTCATCAGAGAATTCGCTGGAACAGTCACATCTCGTTAACAAGATATCCTTTCTTTGTTTATAAAAGAGTTTGGTCTACTGTTTTGTGTAGGGCATCTGTCTGTATTTTAAGCTTCCAATTTATATTTTCTTAATCTTTTAAGGACAAATTCTGGTTTATACACTTACAGTTTGTTTGGTTTAATCAAAGTCATATTTACATTTCTCCTTGAATCTGTCTTTTCTCAGTTTTTGTACTCGTTTTAGGTCAATTTACGAATATTTTGTTTTTTTACTAACAGTCACCTTAAGCAACGTCTTTTGGCCCTTTCTCAACAAAAGGTTACAAAAATGTCATTGATACCTCGAAACAAAGTATATATATATACATATAAAACTTGCACTTAATATAATATAATAAAATATAATATAATATAAAAAGTGATAAATATTTGATACATTAATAAATGATAAAATGATAAAACATTTGGTCCAGATTCCGTTTAGATAATGTTGCCGTGTACATTATAAAACAATTTTCCTTAGTTACTTGAGGTGTCCTGGGTATGACAATAATATTCATCCTGTCACGTGGCTCCAGTTTTGAAGCTCTGGAGTGTATGGATCACTCCTTCATTGCCATTACTCCAAGGTCCACATCAATCCTGCGTGGTAGTACCTGTTAGTGTCCCATCTCTGGGTCAAATAGATCTGTTTGAAAATTATTAGCATTTGATAGGAATACTTGATACCATATATCCGTGTGCAAAAAATTATTGTTGACCAAAAGTGAAATTTTTAAAAGTTTAAACATGGAACGTTGAAAATGTTGTTATGATTTCAATCGACCTTTTGAAAGTGAATTAAATTTCGGTATTAAATAATCCACAAAGAGTTGATATGCCGTTAAGTAAATGAACTACACGAAATCTAAGTAACTTTTGGTAATTTCAATCGATAAGATCTTCGTAATCTCCAGAAATGTGTTAGTCTTTAATTTTTTAAGATTTATTTTTGGTGGGTAGGGGAGGTTACAGCGTTACAGTTATAGACATAAAATGAATTCTTACTTTCCGTCTCGAAAATTTCTGCTAGAGTCAAACAAAAAGAGGAAAATTTGGACAACCAGTGGAAATCCTCGCTAAAAATTTAAAAAGGTTTGTTTAATGATATTGGACAGTGGTTATATGTAATTTGCACATGAAAGAATGGGATAAACGTATTCAGCGTAACGGCTATCGTCATAGGAAATGGAATCAATGATCCGAAATCAAATCCTATATGAGGCCGTTTGTGTTTCACTTTGAGCTAATACCATTGGAAAAGCCACGAAACCATCGTTTTCCTCCCCCACTACTGCAGTTATTGATGAATAGTAAGGACAAATTGGGTTCTTTAGTCTTGGTTAGACAACCGGTCTAGGAAAAGGAAAACTCTGAATTCAAACCAGAGTTACTCCGCTTAAAATTGGTGTTGGCTGATAGGGTTTTATAAATATATATGTACATATCATATTTACCAACCCCTATGCTCGGGCAGGATATGACACAAGGTCAATTTTTAAGCGGAGTTTAACAGGTTTGAATTCAGAGTTTTCCTTCTCCTAGACTTGTTGCTGAAGAACACAGTCTGCCCTACTATTTACCCATGGATGGAGGGAAAATAATTGGATTCATACCTTTCCCAAGGGTATTAGTGCTATGTGAAATGCTATCAGTCTCGTCCAGGATTCGAACTCGTGTCGCCGTGTCCATTTCCTACGACGATAACCATTACACCACGAGCACCTATATATAGATATACGACTAGGAAAAAAAGGCAAGGGTATTAAAAAAAGACATTGAACCTCAGACTTGAAACATTATAGCTTACTTGGTAACATCATAACAGACAAAAATATCCCAAACTAGCACGCAAAAACATGTTTCAGAGTCCAATTAGTAACCACAGAAAATGTAGGAATCGAAACTCTAACCGTCTTTGAGTCATGCGAGGATAGGGAGTCACACAAAAAAGACATTTGGTAGATTATAGTATTGTCCAATGGTCCGGGAGACTGGGGTTTAATCACAGGTTGAGTCATACCAAAGGCTCAAAAAATGGTACTTGATGCCGCATTGCTTATCACTCATCATTATTGGGTACGGATCAAGGGTAAAGTGGAGCAATCCAGGGAATGGAGTAGCGCCCACAACTACAGCTCGGTGAAGTAGCTATTGAAAGAGGAGCCTTCGGGTCACCCTCGACTAAAGTCGCCAACTTTACTTATAATTTAGGCGCTTGTGGCGGTTATCGTCGTAGGAAGCGGATATGGTGACCTAAGTTCAATTCCTAAGCGTGTCTGTTTGCGTTTCACTTGTCTCTAATACCCTTTGAAAAGGTAAGAATACGTCTATTCTCCTTTCAGTTATGTAGAAGGGTAGACTACTGGATTCTTTAACCTTTGTATGGCAACTGGTCTAGGAGAAGGAAAACTCTAAATTCAAACCAGACCTAGAGAGGGATGGGTGTTGCCAGGCTCTTTGTGCCAAGATACACTTTATGAGTAGCGCACTCATGACCAAAACACGTTTCAGTATGACTGTTTTCCTTTCTTTTCTTCAGTCTAGTCGGATGGAGCGGTGGAATACGCCGACTGCATCTATGCAGAAGAGTAACCTTCCCATCCCCAAGAAGTGGCCTGGATATGACTGAGGCACCAGTCCTGGAGCTTTAGGTTATGTGGAGTAACCCTTTGTTGTCATTACTCCCATGTCCACTTCGACTCGCAGTGGTAGTACCTTTTGGGCTCCATCGATGGGTCAAATAGAACTATTTAACCATTTATCTGTGTGTAAACAAATGACAAATGAATTGTCAGTGTCACATCACAATATTTGAAACAATTTAACCGTGTGCGATAAAATGAGTAATGTTGAATAAAATTAGTAATGATAAATAGCAATAGTTGTAACCATTTAACTGTTTGCGAACAAATGAGCTTTGGTTTGTATATAACATTACCTACTAACTATTCGTTTATAATTGGTAAATATTTGATATATAGATGTGTGAACAGGATTTGGCATTAAATAACCTATAAGGTTTGATATGCCATAAAACCAACCAACCAATCAACCCACCAGCAACTTTTTTCTTTTTATTAACATCTCTTTTATTTTTTCTTGTTTTCTAAAGTACTTTATATTATAATCATAATTACCACCATTGTTACCGGCGCGAGGAAAAATAAAAACAGTTTAAAGTGTATCATGGTATTGTTGAAAATGATTATTCAGATGATGACAAAGATACGTTGATGAAGAAGGAGATGAGAAGAGGAAGCTGACAACGTTTTAAATAATAAAAATAGTTGAGCTAAAAATAACGAGGAGAAAAGAGAGAAATTGAAAGTTATACTGAAAAATGTCTAATAATTATTGAAATAGGATTCAATAGATTTTCCTAGTATATTGATTTTTGAAAGCCCTCTCCAATCGATATTTGCTGTTCTTGTTCATGCGTCTTTTTCTAATGGTGCCACTTTGAAAATGCGACACTTTTCTCCTATTTTGAATAAAGACGCAACGTTGGGCGAGGATTTGTGAACTAAACATACACTTCAAATGACGGGAAAACCTATCGATTGGGAGCTGACATTATATTCTAGTTGGATTCGGCATTGAGAATTTTTTTCATTCATTGATGGAGGAGACATTGAAATAACCCACCACTCTCTTTTCTTTCTTTCTTTCTTACAATATTTTTCTTGATTTTCTATTCCTTTTTAACCATTTATTTAGCCACGTAGATATTGCATCGTTTGATGTATTTTTTTAAATTTCTTATTTTGATTATTTTAATAACTTTTTCTCAGAATAGTTTTCTTTTTCGTTTAATTTCTTTCTTTCTTTCTTTCTTTCTTTCTTTCTTTCTTTCTTTCTCATTCGTAATTTTTTCCTTACTACATTTTTTCTTGTTCATTTTTACTCCCTTTTTTTCTTTCTTTTAGTTTTGTTATAATTTTCAGTTTCTATTTTTTGTTTCTTGCAATCCTTGTAGCAATTCAAATTTAAGTTTCACTGTTTGGAAACAAACTTAAGATTTTATATACTTTCCATTAAGTGTAGAATAATGATACTTGCACAGATCTAATAGAGGATTATCGACCTGTTAAGCTTCACATAAATAGAATCTTTAATAACCCAATACAAAATGAAACAAATAAAACAAACAAATATGTAGCCGCTGGCACAAATTTTTGCAGGAAAAAAATATTGTTTACAACATTGGGACATTGATTATTCATGAATGCTGAAAAGTTCTCGTCCCCGACCAAGATGGTAATGACTTAAATCCATGAAACGTATATGTTATTTCACATATCTATACAATTGAACATACTTGGCACGTCGTTTCTCTTTGTGTAGACCAAAAGCCTTTTGTAGCCCTTCATAAGGGAAGAATGATCCCTATCTTTAAATAGCTACTAGCTGTATCAGTTGAAATTATACGGGATACAGAGATAATTTAAACAATAAGTAACATTTTAGCGTAAACCGTCAATTTCTATTTCTATTCTAAAGTCTAATAAAGTAATAATAGCACATATACCTTACAAAATAAATTAGATCTTAAAAAACTTGGAAAATTTGAAGATTTACTTTTGGGAAAGAATTAGTTTACTTTAGTAGCTAAATATATTAGTTAATTTTTTAAGGAAATTTTAGTTAAGGTTTTGGGTGGGTAATTCGATCTAAAATTAAGGTTAACATTGGCGATCCACGAGGAAGACAACGTTGATAAAAATAGAATAGTCGAGAATAATTATAAAAGTGTTTTTTTAATAAGTAAGTTATGGTAATTAGCTAACTTCATTAGGAAAAGTGCTGCCTCCGTCAAGTAATATAAAAGGCTCCACAGAAATTTATTTGAGGCGAGAAGAGAAGGTTGGTTTGGTGGCACAGTTTTAGTGCAGAACTAAAACCGGACAAATAAACACACACACACACACACACACACTTGTTCACTGGATCTTCTATAATGCATCATTCAACTTACATTAGATATGAAATATGTTATTCCTTCCAGTAATGGGTTAGATAACCCCAATAATGTCTTACGAGGATGTCTTTGGCGTTAAATAACCAACGAATTTGATATGCCATTAAACAAAGAAACGAAACCATCGACTAACATTAGTATTTCAGCACAGATCTACAAACAAATAAGTTTACACCCACTTATTTTACCAATCATCTACTTTTCAGTTCAATATTCTTCTATTTTGTCTGGGCCTAGAAAACGCTGACTGTATCTTCTGCTGTAGGATAAGACCTTCACAAAAAGGGTCTATCAAGTTCTGGTGCGCCCCTACACCAGCATTCCTTCGCTTAGCTGGTTGTGTCAATGGACGACATGATAATTTGCCCACGTTGTGTTTCCATTCAGACAGCAGGTTGATCGGTAATCAGAGTCACCAATCGATGAATGGACGGATGAGATCATACAATTAAGAAAGTAAAAAAAAAAAAAATAGTCGAACGCCATCAAAGAATAGGACACGGGTTTGTGACAAACAACAATATTTAGTTTAGTATAAAAAGTCTCTAAATCGCTACATACATTCACCCTTCCTGGTGGTTAGTAGTCACATGACACTGAAGTGTAGCTCACGATTTAACAGTCAGTCAATTTTTCGGCCCTAAAACGAAGTGAAGTCTCTTAGCTACCTTTCACTGGTCTCTGACAATGAGAGAAATCCCTAGCTTATATGCATTTATCCATCCTGGTGTGGTTGTTGGAGTGCTATTGATAATATCAATTCTCTCTTATTTTGGATTCCAATAATTAATTCCCTCTTTCTATTCTGCCTCCACCTTATTCCACTCCTTTCATTCCGCCCTCCACCTTCAGGGTTCGGTTTTCTCCTACCTCGACCCAAAGGGACAGGTATTTTTTCTACTTCTTTAATATTTCCTCTGAACACCATCTCATATAGAAGGCTAGATAATGACGTCTACAACTATTAAACTTAACGGTCTAAAAAAAAACAACTTTTCCTACGGCTTCGAATTTTGGAAAAATTATATTAAAATTTATCATTTCCCAAACAGTAACCGTACTACGCTCACCTGTCTGTCATCCTTATTAATCTTTGACCTCTGGGGGAAACTGCGTCTCGATTTCACCAACTGGGGACAATCCAAATCATATTTCTCTAAACAAAATTCGCCTTGTTACTTATCTCTCTTCCGATCTTTCTCTCAGCCCAAAATTACAATATATTTTCAACGTATTCTTTCCTCACAAAAAATAACAATATATTTTCAACTCATTATTTCTCATTTTTTGTAATGTACTGACTCATTCTTCAAAAATCTATTTCAGTTAATCTTCATTTTTCCGGTTAATAAATTTACTGGAGCTAGGCCCTCTCTCTGAGTATCACTGAGAAGTGTTGAGAACCCCTTTATTGCCATTACTCCCAGGCCCACTCTAACCCAGAGTGGTAGTACCTGTTGAATAAATGTAAATTTTCTTTCTCAAAAATTATGAGAAGCCTTTTATTCTAATGAAAATAGAAGTAAAAAAGGCGAATGTTTTTGCAATTTTATAAAAAAAACCCCAAAAAACCCCAAACAAACGGGCACTGTTCATTAGTTGTCATTGATTAAGTTTAATTCAGCTTAAGGCCAGAAGTATTGGGCATCCAATAAGAATAGAACGAGCTAATGGTGATTTGCTGGTCTTGCTCGCTTATCACTGCACTACACTTTCATTAGGTGCTGCAATTGGTTTTATTTAATCATTCATTTTAAAAATTTTCCTTAAGTCTAAGTTAGTAAGTAAAATGCTAAAAATATGATTCAGTCACGCTTTTACGCATACTGAACTATATTGGTTTAGTATTATTTTGCTGGTTTCTTGTTTCTTTTTACAATTCTTATTTTTGAGGGGTTAGGCAGAAGAGTACTTTTTAAGATAAGATCACACCCTTATTAATGTAATTAGATTTTGTTTATCACTTATGGTAAATAAAGAGCTTCTTATTCTTAAATAATTAAGATGGCGTTGAACATTTTCGGAAGCAAGTTTGATGGATGAAAAACGATAAATATATTGAAGTGACTGTCTGGCTGTCGGGAAAAGCAAAAAAAAAAAAAAAAAAAGAAGAAAAAAAAAAGAGAAGAAAACAACGATTGTTTCTTTTAATTTGGACCATCTTTATTTCCTTAGAGGTTATTGAAAAGATGGGATTCTACAGTCGCTGTTATTTGAGATGGGGTATAATGTTTTGCGCACGGGTATTAATTTCTTTTTTTCCTCCTCAGTATTTCCCGATTGTCTTCCAAAAATCTATTTTTGTAAAAGCTAAAAGAGATTAGACACAGGAAAATACCAATTGTATGCTATGAGTGGAGAGAGAAAGAGAGAGAGAGAGAGAGAAAGAGAGAGAGAGAGAGAGAGAGAGAGAGAGAGAGTTAACTATAAAATTAGCAAATGCAGGAAATTGTCTTAGGAGTACAAAAACAGGTATGATTGGGTGGGAAAAGTGACTTGGGAACTGTGCAAGAGATTGAAATTTGGCCATGCGGGCAAATGGTATATTTTTAGACTTGAATCTGTCCAAGAAAATGAGACACAAACTTTTCAGTGATTTTCAAATACATACGGATTACTCAATTTATAATAATAACATGCGCTGTCCCCCTCCGGTTTTCCAGGGAGCTACCTGGCAGTCACATAAAATTAGCCCTGCTATGTAGGGCTAAGTTTATCGTTTGACGTCCGAGGTGCTCCTAAAGTAGAATGTTGTGGAGGCCAAACATTTTTGGTGACGGTCACGTATGAATCTTCATTTGAGCATTAAAATGACCTTATGTTAAATCTGACCTTATGGAAAGTCGGATAAATCCATGGATCTCCAAATCCAGACCAGAAGACCAGACCTAGTTTTAGAAAAAAGGAACTTGTCATCTTGTAGACTTTGCGAAAACTGAATAAATATCTGAGTGTTGGTAGAATGCTGAAAAATTATGCAGCATAAAGGTAGCAGTAATACCAATCATAGTCGGAACCCAAAGACATGTAAAAGAGACTGAGGGAAATTGTGATTAGAGAGAGAATTGAGATTGTCTTAGCCACAACATTGCTTAGATAAACTAAAATACTAAGAAAAGTCCTGGAGAGATGGAACTTGTTATCTGTTAGCTTTCAGGAAAAACTAACACTTAAAGCCAGTGTGAGAAACTCGCTATGAGTAAAATATATTAATAGGGATTGTGAAAATAAGTAAGCGTTCATGTAATTTAAAGAATATTACATTTAAGCAATTTAAAACTATATTTGACATTAAAAGTGAACGTTAAAAACAGAATTTGGATTACTTAGAATTCTGTCGCTGTCTTAAGAAATTTTCACTTTAAACCCATTAAACTTGATGAATGTAAAATAATTTGGAATAGCCGTCAGGAGGGCGGGTAGCTCTGCCTCGTCATATTGATAGAAAAGCTGAAAAGTACTCGCATTTAATTATTTCTGTATTTTGACAAGAAAAAGTAGATGAATGCATCAAATATGATAATTGAATTTTAGATTGGAGAAATAAGAACTTACAGGCTGAAACAACTTAGTTCATGGTGACCTTGTAATCAATCTATATTTCACGGTATCTCCTTTACTCTTACCGCCTCTTTTTCTATATACACGTAGAAATAAACAAGTATATATATTACATTGGGGAAGAGGTGATAGAATAATGCAATCAAGATCTTGCAAGAGAAACGGAATCGAAAATGAAGACATAATCACTAAAGAGCAAAACGCGCTCATTAGGCCACCTGTAATTAAAATAATTATGAGTTGAAAATAAATGAATTAATGAGAATTTATCATTACTGCCATGCCTCGCTAAACCGAGTAGATATAAAGTTTAATGATCGACATTCCAAACTCGTTGAAGTCGTGCACTGATTGAACCTTAATCCTCCTCTGACATTTCGAACCTCGGCACAACATTAAAGCTTTGACCTTTGCTGTTGTTGCTGAGAGAGGAAAGCAGATTCGGTACCCAAGGGTCCAGCTGCCACAGTTATACATCTCTGTTCGTGGATCGATTTAGAACAACTCTCACCTTTATTTCTTTGTCAGTAATTCATCAAAAGGTCGACTTTTATTCTTCTTTTATAGCACTGTAACTACTAATCGGGGCGTTTTCGCCATTTGCAAAAAAAGGAAAAGAAAGAAAAAAATTCTTGATAACTTTTCGAACGTTGAGCAGGCATTTTTTCCTATTGCGTTAGAATACACTTTGCAAATGTTTCAAAAAATTATGGATAAAAAATGAATTAAATTGGATTAAATTGAATAGGACAATAAAGATTTTGCCAACAGAACAAATTGGGTGCAATGATTCAAAAATATGTACCCAGAATTGATCTAACACCCAAATTTTTGTACAATGCACAGTATATACCACTATTAGTTCTGCAAAACGTCTTCCTTCCACCTTTTTTTCAACAAACTGATCCTCAAGAATTTCATAAAAGCAGTGATACACAGTGGTTTCAATTCCAATGAAAGCAAGCATTTTATTAGACCCAAGATCAGCGAATTGATATCAGATATCAAATTTAGAGATCAACTGAATATACTTGAGCTTGCATCATGAGATTTATTCGTGTTAGTAATACCAAAGTTTCTTGGATATCATAGAATCGAAAACTATTTTGACTCAAGAAACATGCTTTAAAATATGCTTCTTTCATACGTATCTTGTTTTTTTCTCATAAAAGTGAACCTTTTTTGGGACAAAGTGCATGCAGGAAAAGGTGTTTATTTCAAGTGCTTTCGGCAAATTTCTAAGCCACTTTCAGAGAATCTTGTAAGAAATTATCATATAATCATGTTTTATTGAAACTTTCTGTTGAATTGTGGGCTTTCGGTGCTAATTTTATTAATTAATTTTAATTGCTTAATTAGTTTTAATTGCCAAACATTGCCATATTCGAAGGAAATATCTTCAAGATTAGATTTCTAGCTTTTATAATATAAGTATTGCTTTCAATATTTTTCGTCTCTTTTTATTGTTGGATGTGTGTATTATTTGTGTATTCTCAACCAAGGTGTTCCTTCAAGCGGATAGTTGTTTTTCCTGTTTGTTTTTGATTTCGTAAGACACTCTGGTCTGAGAGATGATAGGTCAGTCTTCGATATCACAAGATGTTCGTGTGTTCAACATAGTTTTTTTATGGTTTCCTTTTTATCAGGAATATAATTTCCCTCTGGGCAAGTTGATATGACAATTTCTTACAACACTCCTTGAAAATGGCTAATAGATTAGCCGAAAGCGCTTGGAATTAACAATCATATGAACAATACTTCCATACACTTTGTTCCTAAAAGATTTCACTTTTATGAACTCAAGAAGAACTAAAGAAGAAAAAAATACGAGAAACTTCGTATTAGACGTCTTTAATGAAACATATATCAGGAGAAGATTAGAGTAACGGTTATCGTCCAGGGAATGGAATCGGTGATCCGAGTTTAAATCCTGAATAAGACCCTTTGCTTTTCACTTCATGCTCATATTTTTGGGAAAGGCATGAACCCTTCTCTTCTCACTCCATCTATGGACAGACTAGGTGCTTTAGCCATAATAAGACAACGTGTCTAAAAGAAGGAAAACTTTTAATTCTAACTAGCAGCTGTAAGTAAGTAAAGTTAGCGACCATAGTCGAGGGTGACCCGAAGGCTCCCTTTTCGATAGCTACTACACCAAGGTGTAGGGGAGGGCGCTACTCCATTCCCTGGATTGCTCCACTTTACCCTTGAACCGTACCTTATAATGCTGAGTGTTAAGCAAGGTGGTATCAAGTTCCATTTTTAAAGTCTTTGGTATGACTCGACCTGGGATTGAACCCAGGTCTCCCGGGCCATTGGCGAACACTCTAACCGCTGGGTCTGCTTAAAAACTGACTTTGTGTTGCATCCTGCTCGTAGTGGAAGAGTTACATAAATATATGTATATAACATAAGGCATTACTCGACCTACAGTAAATATATATATATATATATATATATATATATATATATATATATATATATATATATATACAACCTATTTTGTTTGGTTAAAGCACTGATCCATGATAATGTTAATGCTTTTATTTAGGATGTAGTGAAAGGTTCTAATTAAAATTTCATTGCTATCTCGAAAATTTAGAGGATTAAAATGGCGTTCAGAAAATTGGGCGTGATTTGGTTCTTTTTTTATATTAGAGCATTTTAAATGTATTGCTCTCATATAAAAATCTCGCTTTTATATGCTGCTTTTACTGAGTTAAAACTACAACCTACAAGTTCATATATATTGCTGCATACTAAATGCATTTTAAATGATAAAACTTGATATGCATATTAGATTTGAAAATTAAGATTTTGCTTTAAAATTCACTGATTTAAATTTGATAAGCATAATACAAAGAAATTAATATCTCAAGTGAGCAACATCGACGTGGAAAAAAATGTAAAAATAAAAAAAAATTACAACATCCATATGTTGCATATCCCTTTATTCTAGCGTTATATCGAGGCTTTATACTACGATCTATGTTATATCTATATGGGTCGTTCTTTCTGATCGGTCAACATTTTGTTTCTTCTTCGCTCGGTCATTTTGTTGCTCCAGTCAGTCTGATGTCACTTTCATGTTGCCATCCTTGATCTTGTTCGTTGAGTAGGAATGACAACGCGACCATTATTCCATGTGCACATTTTACCTTTTTATTTCTTGACAATTTTTGATAACTCGTTTGGCCTAAACAGAGAATTAACTCACTTATTCTAATTCTAGAACCGTTTTGGTCACCTGACTGAAACCATTCAATCAGGACCGTGGTCTCAGATTGGCCTCGAGTTCAACTGTAGTTCATCAAACTGGTTCCATTCAGGATTTAATTTGAATGCTACTCTATATGCCAAAAATAGATCTCACTGATCTATTAAGTAACACAAATAGATATTACTTTGGTTTGGTTTCTTTGTTTAATGGCATATGAACCCTTGTGGGTCATTTAATACCAAATTCATTCTTGCAGAGGAACAGTTGTGATACTATTTAACTCATAGCGGGAGCTGATACTGGTTTGGGTTATTCTATATTATTGTGAATTTTGTATTTTTACACACGCACACACTTATGATGGTGAGGTTCAGGTATGGAGATTTGCAGAGTGTGGAGTGCATCTTAATTGCAATTACTCCCAACTCCACTCTGATTTGGAGTGAGAGTACCTGTTAGGTCCCGTCTGTATAAAGATTATTCGTATTCAATAGGGCTATGAACAAAAAAACCTGTTAAGAAACAACTACTCAAAAAATGCAAATATGAACGCAATTCCCTAACCTCCCGACGGATTGACATGCCGTTAAAATCAATCAATAAGCACATACTCTCCTGTATCTGTCTCTGTCTGTCTCTCACACACGCATACGTACACACACACACATATGTATATATATCTAAAAAATTTTATCTTTATTTCTATAACTCTGGTGGTATAAAAAACAACAGATGATGCAATTTGCAAGCAAAAGATGTTTCATAAACTGATATCTGGGACAAAAATTAACTAAGAAATACCAAGATTATCCGTACTGCTTGAAAATAATCTACCAGCACCGCAATGTCTAGCCCCCCCCCCCAAAAAAAAAAAACACTGACAGAGTTACCCAAGCTAAAACGTAAACGTGCTCAATACATTAAGTAGCGCAAAACTAGGATGCCCAAAGAATAAGAAATTATCTACTTCGGTTTCACCTATTTAGTCAGAATTATCCTGATTATCTGGTAGATGAAACCTGGGGAGGTAATTTCTGGCTCTTTATATATATATATATATATATATACGTCCATTACGAACATTGGCATGATAGTTAGAGTGTTCGCTAATGGCCCGTGAGATATGGGTCGAATCATACCAAAGACTCAAAAATGGTACTTGATTCCTCCTTGGTTAGCACTCAACATTATAAGGTATGGATCAAGGGTAAAGTGGAGCAATCCAGGGAAAGGAGTTGCGCCCTCCCCTACACCTTGGTGTAGTAGCTATCGAAAAGGGAGCCTTCGGGTCACTCTCGACTATGGTCGCCAACTTTACTTACTTAATATATATACGTATGTTGACATCGCTTTTAGTTGGGAAGACCTGAACTGCTATTGACAGGTTGTCAGTCATATATGAATTTGATGAAATAAAACGGGATTTCATTCAAGCTGTTTCCGTTTCAGTACTAATGTATAGCTGCACCGCCTAGACTCCAATGAAATATATATATATGTATATGTATATATGAATCGGTCACACAACCTGGTTTCATGATAGAGTAATTCAATTATTATGGAAACACAAGACATTATTCGACTCACAGTTATATATAAATACGTTGTTTAGTTACTTTTCTAAAAAAAACAATCTCTTTGAAATTTAAATATACCTATCTTTTTTTCATTTGTAACTCAGTAGGCAATATTATTTAATCTCTTTCTCTTCCTTTTTACTTTCTTTGTCAAATAATATTACTTAATTTCAATCTTCCACTCTGTTGGAGGTGCTTACAATAACTGCCTTTCCGGTAGGGAAGTGGGACCCTTCAAAAAAGTGTTGTATCCTAAATATGACTCCAAATTGCATCTGATGGTGAGGCTCAATTTCTGGAGATATGAAGAGTACAGAGTATTCTTTCATTGCCATTAATCCCTGGGTCAGTCTGACCCGTAGTGGTAGTACATGTTAGAGTCTCATCTATGGATCAAATAGATTTGTTTAAAATTTTTTCGGATTCAACAGGACCGTGTGCAATAAATCTTCTCAAGAAACAACGGCACAAAAATGCAAATATGAACAAAAATGGAACGCTATTTCCTAACTTCTAGGCATTAAATAACCCTAAACGAGTTGACATGCCATTAAATTCAATCAGTCAATCAATCAATCCTTGTCTCTTGAATTTTCTGTCACAAGCTTGTTGAAGAGATGGTACTAGTAAGTAACTCTTATTTCCCTTCGAGATACCATGAAAAAAGATGATTTAGCATGATATGAAAGATAAATCAATTACTAAGTCGTGAAAAATACTTTTACTAACGTGATTAAGATAATAATGAGAAACAAGAAGATTTATTGAATGGTTTTAAGGGTTAGTGTTGTTTTATGCTTAGAGATTAGGGAATTGCAGTCATTGTATATTAATATTTACATTTCTTGTGAGGTTGTTTCTAAAGACGTTTTCGTTTTACACTCAGTTCTATTTGACTCATAGAGGGGATCATAGACCCTACTACTATTCCGGGTCAGAGTGGACATGGGAGTAATGGCAATGAAGGAGTACTCAACATTTTCCGGATCTCCATAACTGGAGCCTTACTATCAGAAGCAGTTTAGTGTCATATCCAGCACATCCTTTTATTTTTGGGGGGAAGGGGGTCTTACTCATCTGCAGAGAATAAAGCTAGTGTGTCCTTTAACTTCACCACCAAAAATGAGAAGTAAGAAAAGTTTGTCTCTGGGTTTAACAAAAAATCTTTTGGAGACAAAAATCGGCTACTGAACTAGAATAGCAGTATCCAGTCACGGTAGAATACATGGCCCTGGGAGTTCAAAGAAAATTTGTCAATCATAATTTGACGCACAGTCTCTTTGTTCTTCGTATTAAAAAGAAACTCTTTCTACTGTCGTTAATTGCTTAGGTTTCCTTTTAAGTTTCGTTTCTAATAACTTAGTCTCGCTCACCCGCTTTTCCGGGCTGCCGCCTGGCATTCATACCAAGCGGATGTGTGCATACTACGACAACTTGTCCTCAGAGGTCTGTCCCCACAAGTCTGTCTGCTTCAGGAGGACCGAGTTTATTGCATGGTGCCTGAGGCGCCACATCATTAGAACGCCGATAGGGTCAATAATTTTTTATCTGCCGAGCACGAGTCTCGATTCGTATTTTGCCCCCACCATAAAACGGCTTTGTGGCACACTCTGACACGGTGCGATGTCAGGCAGTGCCGTAAACTAATTTTGTATTCTAAATTAGAATTTTTCGAATATTTGTGAGGCTGTTATGGTCCTCTAAAATGTGATTGTTTATGTCTGTCAACTGTTTGCGCTAACGTATCAAAAATGACTAGTTTGTCTGCCGGAGAGTGTGATAGTTGTGCGTCCGATGTATAAATTAAGTGTAGTTTTTTCATCGTTAGCCTTAAAGATACAGTTTCCCAAATGGGCATGAAATTATTATGCAACATTAGTTTTACATTGTTGTGTTTTTAGAGGTACATTATTGTTAGCGATGATGAGGTTAACTGTTTTAATTTTTTTTTGTAATATATTATGAATCTTAGATATTTGTTACACTCTGTAGGTGATATATATCCATGTATAATATTTTGAATGACTAATTCGTCTTGTTTATAGTTGGAGTGCATTTGGCTGCAGTAAAATAGGTTGATGATGTTTTTGTCAACTTCATGAATGCATCAGACACAGGTGCATAGTCCTTAATAGATTCATAGTCACGTGATCCTTAGCTGCTATCTACACTTTCAAACGTGTGCTGTTTTCTCAGAGAAATTGTCTATGCGTTCACACATGACGTCATCAGCACCTGATGAACACGCTTATTTAAAAATTCATTGAGTACTGAATCAATCCAGCTCTCCACAACATAGGAGTATTCTTACCGAAAGTAGCAATACTCCTACTACTCTTACAGTTGTAGAAAAAGAAAGAGGAATTACGTTTAAGTCATATCAAAGCACTGATTCATGTCAGATGACCGATGTTTGGCAACGATAAAACTGCTCCATATTAAGATGGTCAAAAGTATTCGTACTTGGACTATACTGTCGGAGACTATGAACAGTTTTTAAGCTGCCTACAACCACACTTGTGACACCTAGTTTACCAACAAGAAAAGGTTTTAAAAATAAAATAAATAAAAGCCTGTTTGTCATTTTCAATGAAATATGTCTACAAGAGAATATGTTGCTAGAATATATATATATATATATATATATATAAATTAATTTTTAAAAAATTTATTCAAAATCGGGTTACAAACAATAAAATTATATATATAAAGTAGCATAAAACAGAAATTAAAACCACATATTGCAGCTGATAGTTTCACGTTTTAACGATCACTGGGAAATAGTACATTCTAAAGAATTATGCATTGTATGACGGGGTAGTATATAAAAAGAACGGAATATAAAACGAAATCCGATTTCCGTTTCAAAAGATCCGAAAAGATGTCTATAGATATCATCGTCAAAATTCAATGTTTGTTGTAACTTGTAATGTATTGAAAAGCATGAAATTCCTTAAATCTTTTAGCGCAAGTATATATATATATATATATATATATATATATATATATATATATATATATATATATATATATATACTGATTTCACTTAAAACTTGGTACAGAACAGAATCGAGTTACAAACAAAAAAATCATTTTATTGAAAAAATGACCGCAGCAAACAAAACTTGGAATAAATGTTCAAACTGGTGTTGGTGTTGAAGAAGAAGAAGACAATTATCGTAGAAAGTTCTGTATTGATTAAAATGCTTATATTTTTGTGTCTGTCGCTATTAATCTATTTTTAATTGATTATCAGTTTTGCTTTTGCTATTTTTTTCTCGGTGTTTCTTAAAAGGAAAGAAAACGACAATTGTTTATAAAGAAGAGTAAACTCTCTTTTCAACGACACCCATTCTAACGTCACAATTTAATGAGAGATATATTTTAACAGCAGATTTCTTTTTACTTTTTCCCACTTCTGTGAGTAGAGAATATTCTTTCTGTGAGAATCGAACTTACTAACAAGTCTTTTAGTATAGCTTAATATCCATATGAAGTGTATCTGGTACGATAAATTCTAGTTGTCGTGTTAACAACAGATGCGAAACACAAACTCAGCAGCCCATTACATCTGCATTTTTGCAGAACTCCTTTCCTCTTTTTTCTTTTTTGTTTTCGCATGAAAGGATTTGTAGACGGAAAAAGTCACACAAAAGTTCCTTCTTAAAATTATAAATAGTAGATTATAACATTTTCTTCATGTAAATATTTGAGAAAAGGTAGAATTTTCGACCGTTCAAATTGGTTTATTTCATAATAGAACGCACCTTTTTTATTTTGTTACACCGAATTCAGTTTTGCTTCAAAATCGAAACCCAACCCTAACAATAATCCTGCATATTTTCTAAATTTACATTCACTTTTATTGATAATTATGCATTATAAATAAACAATCAAACAAATCAATAATCTTGTAAATGAATAATTAGATTATAATCGTGTGAATAAATAAGTAAATCGATTATGATAATTAAATTCATATTGTTATACTTGCTTTTGAATGTCAGTAAATAAAGATTCCAAAAGCTGACTCAATGAATAAAAGCAACAAAAACCCCCTAAAAAACCCAAACAAACAAACAAACAAAACGTCTTAATGAAATGAATCAATTTAGACGGTCGAAAACTCAACTATTAGTAACGTTTATTAGGGTCGACCACAAGCAAGATAACTAGTAAATGTCAGAAACAATGTGGAATGCTTCATGGATACAGATTAAATTTCACTAATCTGTGTTTCACTAGTCCGGCAGCTTCGATAATTCGGAGCAGTGATTTGAATCTGACAATCAGTTTACAGGTATAGACAACAACAAAAAAGTTAACAGGAAAATCGACACTCGTAAAAAGAACAAACAAAAGAAAAAACAACAACAACAAATAAACAACAACAACAACAGCAACAAACAAACTTACAAACAAAAACATGCCAATCTAAAAGTTAGTTTTATCGTCAAAATCTTTGTGTCATCTCTAAGAAGAAATTCTAATAATAAAAGAATTGTACATATAGGCGAGTAGCGTATCAGTTATCTTTTTGAGGAATGAACTTGACGAGCCAAGTTGTAATCATAGACGAAGACGTTGGCGTTTCAGTTTTGTTCGAATCTCTTTGAAAAATGCATGAATTCATGAAATTGCACACGTGACGATCCGGATATGGAAATTTACTAAGCTTTTTGCTTAGATGTGGCACAAGGCCATATGAAAGGGGCACCCAATGAGACTCGAATCCGGATATGGCTAAGTAGGGGAAACCTAAAAAGAAGGAACCGAATCTCTTTTAATAGCAGCACAAAATAATGCCATAAGAATAAATTATGTCAAAGCAAAATTATTCATGCGCCGAAGAATAACAAATGTAGATGATGTGATGAAACAGTTAAGCCCATAATTAGTGAATGCAGTAAAATGGCACAAATGAATTCAAGAAAAGGCATCACTGAGTGGGGAAGGTAATCCACAAAGAAATGTGCGAGAGACCCCAGTTTATTTATGTTGACATTGTATAGGCACAAACCAGAATTCTTACGAGAAAATGAGACGCATAAAATTCTTTAGGACTTTGAGATACAAAACAGATAACCAATGCCAAAGCCTTGTGTTCATTAAGAAGAAGAAAAGAATTTGTCATCTAATGAATTTTTCGGTTCCTGCGAACCATAGAGTGAAAATAAATAAATGAATAAATAAATAAAAAACGAAACGATAAACAAATACCAGAGAACTGGAAATATTATAGGACATAAAGGTGACGGTAATTACCGGTCTACTCACACATATTCACACACACACACATGTGCACACACCTACACATGTATAAAACAAACAACACACGCACCTGAACTCACTTACTAGCGCGTAGATCTTGTACATACTTGATCACACACACACACACCCGATACACATATAAATGGAAAAGCAGAGGCTACGCAAAACATACGCATTTATCAATCCATTTAAAACACTGTATCTTTATTGGTTGATGTGAGGTGGCCGAAAACCTTTGCACAGGCATCTTTCCTTCTCATTCAGAACTCCTATTACAAAATATAATGACGAGGTATAGAAATGACTTCAACGGGGTTAAAGTTTCATCTGTAAAAAACGTAATGCGAAACATCCACTTACAAGTTGGCAATTTGTATAAATTTACAACAGTTTAAAGAGACCGAAGACTTTTCCATGATCCTACATTAATCAATATCTGGAGGGCAAATAGATGGATTCATACTTTTCTCAAGAGTATAAACGCTATGTAAAATGCACATCGCCTCGCCCAGGATTTGAACTCGAGTCACCGTGTCTATTTCCTAGGATAATAATCATTATACCTCACACTCTCATTCATACATTCAACTCACACAGTCAGCAAGCCACTATATCGAGTAGAGCAAAAGAATGATATGTATACAATAAAACATATTATATACAAATGCTGCTGTTGCTGCAACAAAAAATAGAAGAACAATCAAACAAAAGCCTCCATCAGATGTTGGCTCTGAGATCTTTCATGGTTTTGGAGCCAAAGTCTCATTATCACAAACCCAAAGTGTCCCAGCAGTACCTTATGATTCTACCAAATATGGCTGGTTTTCCATCGTATGAATGTCAGATCAAAATGCTGCTTCTTCGTATAATCCTTTGTTGTATTCACAACTTTTCAGCAATAAAGCGTTAATTCAATGAAGTAAGATATGAATTAACAGACTAGATGTCATTCAATGAGAATAGAAATTCACACTTGAAATCAATGTATGCATGATTTCAGTAATGAATTTTTAATGATGTCAATTTGAATTATATGACGAGATGAAAAAGTCAAATTCATTGGAAAGTCGAGACAACGTTGTACATTGTTAAAATCCAAATGGCTATTATTTAAAATTAGTAAAAAATTATGTATATTGTGGTGAACCCCCGACTCTGGATTCCGTCAATCGATTTACAATCTTCGTAAAAGATTTACTATGGATTTACCAAAAATGAAATGAACAATGAAAGAAACACTATTGTTCTTCTTTTAGTATGGTGGGAAGCTATGTTGACGTATTTTTTTAAGGTTCTCCACGAATCAAAAACGAAATTTTAGTTTAGGAATCAAGAGAAAGTCGAAAGGAGTTCGATGAGGTGAATATGTGTTTCGCCAAAATGTGCAGATTAAAAGGTATCGAAACTGCGGATAAAAAATCATAACGAATTGGCACAGACTTATCTGGAGAAAATATAGACGATTAGATTGTTGATTAGACGTCCAGATAACTTCATTTTTAGTTGCTAAGCAATTTACTGGCCTTCGTTAAAAGTATTTTAAAAAATGAAAAATAAAACGAGCTTCACTCTTGATACTTTTTGATCATGTCTCGTATCCGCACATTATTGTGCGCACGCACCCATAAAAACTTACATATAAACAACCACGATCGCCCACGGTTAAAAGAAATAATGCAAGTTTTTAAAAAAAAAGAAAGGAATGAATTCAAATAAAAGAAATAAGAGCAATAAAATGAGGACTATGTGTGTTTGAGAGAGAGAGAGAGAGAGAGAGAGAGAGAGAGAGAGAGAGAATGATAGGGAAAATAAAAGAAAGAAATAGTAGTGAGAAAGAAAGAAAGAAAGAAAGAAAGAAAGAAAAATAATCATAAGAGAGAAAGAGGGAGATAGTGGAAGGCATTCTTTTTATGCAGTGATCGTTTTAAAGGTGGTGCCAAAGCCCGGGATATTAAGCGGACACAAGTCGTTGACAAAGGCTTTTTATGTTCGATCATACAATGCATTTGGTTATCGATCATCGATTAGCACACTCATCAAACAAAATTGGAAGACCTTGATTCGCTGACAAATCTATAGGGTCAGTTCTTTCACCCGCTATTGCTTGTCTTCTTCCATAATGACTGGCCTGCCACAAATAATAAAAAGTACACACACGCACACACACACATGATGGCTGGTATATCGAATTCGAGTATGCCATTGCATTACATCATTTTATGACAATCTCATATCTAGCAATACTTGGGCTTAAAGTTTTTTGTAGTGGAGAAAGACAATGCACTGAGTCAAGCTTACTCTCTAAGTTTCAATGTTTATCCAAAAGGAAAAGCCTATCTACATCCTTTGAGTTTATTAAAACCATAGGTTTTACATCACAGTGTCTTTCTCCTGGACCGATACGTAAAAAAGACTGAGGATTTATACCGTAATCTGTTTTGGTTGAGGAGGTAACATGTTCTGAGCAGGAATAACTTGAGAAATACAATCAGCCTCAACACGAGTGAGTTCGATTCTCATTGGGTGCCCAATTCATGCGGCCTTGTGCTACATCTAAGCAAAAAAGCTTAGTAAATTACCTCATTAAGGTTTTGAACCCGGGTCGCCGAGTCCACTTCCCACGATGATAGCCATTACACGATGAGTGCCTCCATTGACTATGGAGTAAAGCTTTTGGATTGTAAGATCTTTGCCTTTTCAAAATATCTTAATATCTTCTACCAACGACGAGTTAAACCCGATTTGCAGGTATCGTAACATTTCTTCTAAGATAATGACTGATTCAGTCTGGTGACTACATTTCAAAATATTTTATCGCTGTCATTTAAAATATTCTTTGTATCCGATAAGCAAAATAACATTTTCTAATTACTATTTCTACTATTACAAGATTTTTCGATAAGGACACAACCTTAAGAATATGTAAGTAAAGCTGGCGACTGTAGTCAAGGGTGATCTGAAGGCTCCCTTTTCAATAGCTACAACACAAAGGTGTAGAGGAGGGCGCGACTCCTTTCCCTTAATTGCTCCACTTTACCCTTGATACGTACCTTATATTGCTGAGTGTTAAGCAGGGAGGTCTTAGGTACTATTTTTAAAGTCTTTGGTATGACGCGACCTGGGACAGAACCCAGCTCTCCCGGACCATTGGCGAACACTCAACTCACTAGGCCTATGATAATAGTCACAGGGCATAAAGTGATTGTATCCTGTCAGAAAGTGATTGTATCCTGCGACATCCTCATTCAAGTATCCATTCCTTTAGTTTCAGCGATGTTTTCCAAGGTTGAACATATTTTGTGCTTATAAATATCTAATGAAAAAATTTAATGAGAAATCTCTCCAGTCAATGCAGACAATATTGCATTTGACTGATAGATTTAGTAGGAGTTGGGGTATAGATGCCCGAAAGAACTCAGGTTAGCCATCTTAGTTTACTTGTCGAAGTTTTCGGTGCTTACTCTGAAATTTAAATCATTCATCGTAAAAATCATTTTGCTAGTTAACTTCACAGATTCAGCTACTTATAACTGCTGTTTTATGAGGTAAAAGGGATTGAGATTGGAGTTTTAAAATTGTCTCCTTTTTTAAACAATTTGTACTTTTCAATTTGAGTAATCAGGAACACTTACATTTTTTATTTCGAAATATCAAAGAAAAATACTCAGTTAAAAGAATAAACCCCCAAAAGCTTTCCATCTCATAATACGGGTTTTGTATAGTATTATTGCTATAATATTTCAAATCTCAATAACGTTATTAGGTGGAGATTCGTGTTACATAACAGATATAGAAAAATAGCAAATACAGGTTAAACTATTCTTGTTATTTTGGAAAACGGTCAATAATTTGAAGGTGATAGGGATACGAAAATATAGGTTATCCATATTAATCTATGTACTGTGCAATTCTCCTATGAATTTATGGTTAGTTGACTGGTTGGTTGTTTTGTTTTACGGTGTATCAACCCTTTTAGGTCATTTAACGCCAAATTAATTCATTTTGATAAAAGTTCAAATAATTCAATTTAGTACAGATTTTTGTTTACACACAGCTAAATGTAAAGACAATTCTAGTTCAAACAATTCAGTTTAACATAAGTACACATTTTAGTTCTGTTTGACCCATAGATTGGACCCGATCAGTTACTACCACTCCGGGCCAGAGTGGACCGGGGAGCGATGGCAATGAAGACGCATATGCTTTAAGGTTGTCATATATATATTTATTGGAAATACTACAATAACGGCAATCTATTTTTAGGTTTTAACCGGACATTGGCATGATGGTTAGAGCGTTCGCCAATGGTCCGGGAGACCTGGGTTCAATCCCAAGTCGAGTCTTACCAAAGACTCAAAAAATGGTACTTGATGCCTCCTTGCTTAACACTCAGCATTATAAGGTACAGATCAAGGATAAAGTGGAGCAATCCAGGGAAAAGAGTAGCGCCCTCCCCTACATCTTGGTGTAGTAGTATCGAAAAAAGGGCCTTCGGGTCACCCTCAACTAAGGTCGCCAACTTTACTATTTTTGGGTGTTCCATAATAATGAAGATCAGGATTTGTTCTTTGCTGCAAGTATCATAAAATCATATACAACCTATTACATGTTGCACAGCGAGAAGATGGATACCACCAAGTGACCTGGATTACTCTGAGCGATTCCATAAATGTATTTGCTGTCCTTCCAACAGTAGTGGGATGCAGCAAAAGTTTTTTTTTCACATTGTGGGAGATCCTTCGCCGACATAGCATCAGCGACAAAAACTACTCAATTTCTTCCTCATTCCTCGTTTAAAGTGACTCAGTCGTCAAGACCTTTGAATGAAATTGGGAAGGGGCACACTTGAAACTTGGAATTGCTCTAAGTTTTCCCATCGGTCACTGGTAGATTGGGAGCCCAAAATGTTCGGGCAAATACTTAAATCAGCTTAAAATTGCTAGCTAAGGAAGAAAAAATAATTCATGTTTTTTTTATGCACGAAATCTTTTTATACAGGAAGCTTAACTGTCTTCTGTCTTTAGAATAAGACAGATTTGGGGAATGGTAAAAATTTTTAGAGCCAGAATAAACACATCTTGTGTTTAAATAACTTTTCCTTTTTCAAGTTTTTAGAACATTCATTTTTGATTTATCAAATATAACAACGAAAGAAGTCAAAATATTTCTTCTGTGTGAGTGAATCAAAAAATTATAAACATCTGAAACAGAAGTTCTCAACAAGAGAAGTTAACTCCTACTAAACCGAATAGAAATACGTGACCACCATACTGTAATAAAAACATTTGTTCACACATGCACATAGATATATGCAGTTGTTTTTATATTATCTATAAGCATATATATGTCTATATTACATATATTAAATATACATATAGAATAAGAATTTGTATTGTATTAAAAAATCTCTTTCTCTCTCTCGCTGTATACATACATACATACATACATACATACATACATACATACATACATACATACATACATACATACATACGTATGTATGTATGTATGTTGTTATTCTAAATAGACAAACAACTATCCATATATTGTTTATATATGTATATTTCTGCATACATATACGTACACATATATGAAAACACATACGTACACTTATATGAAAACGCATACATATATATATATATATATATATATATATATATATATATATATATATATATATATATATATAAGTACGCATACGTACTTATATATACATATTTTTATATACGACTTGTCACCATCTTTAGAACCTTTGATAAATTGAAGCTGACATTTTAAATTACTGTGAGTTTGAAGATAAATCACGCGTACGTTTATTTACAAACGTGTATATCTATATATGAACTGCTTACAAATTTATACATGAGCACACACACACATACATACATACGCATATCTGTGTATGTGTATGTGGAACATTTTTGCATATAGAATATTTTATACATTTTCTTTATCTGTAGTTTTATCTACCAAGTTAAGTAGACACCTAAGTTGTAAAATATGTGCTATTACACAGGTAGCTACAAAAGAAACGGATAGTTTAAAATATTTTCAAAATATTCAAGATAGCGACGATCACAATGTATAGGTTTGTAGAGGAACATTTTAGGTTTATTACTGTAACTTTCGACTCAATGCTGAAAATTAGACACCCCAGAAAACCATACACATCTTCACAATACTTCAGCGTCTCTGTACAAAAATCATGATGGGTGGTTTTGTCTCGAGTACTAACAACGGTTTGTAAAGAATCATTGTCATTTGTTTCACCAAACTTTCCAAATAGAAACATATATTTCAATTTCCAAAAAGAAACATATATTTGACCAATTCGGTAAACCAACGGTAAAAATGAAATCAAGTTTATAACATTTCGGTTGTCTAGCCCCCCCCCAAAAAAAACAACGAAAAAATGACTCAGATTTTAATAATTAAAAAAATTTTTTTAAGTCTTATTATTATCATTATTATTATTAATATATTGGAGTTTTTCACGTCAGCGTTAGCTGATGGTCTTTTACTGGAGTTTGAGTGACAGCAAGTCTCCTCAAGTCTCCGTGACTCTTCTTAGTATTCTGGCCGTTCTCAATAATGTAGTAGTTTGGATGATCTCCACTCGTCCGCCAACTTCCAAGTCCTCCAGTCCCTTTAGTAATCCTTTAGTTACTGTTCCAAACGCACCAATTACAATTGGTATAATTGTCACCTGCATGTTTAATAGTTTTTTAATTCTCTAGCAAGGTCGAGATACTTATCCTTCTTTTCACTTACTTTCAGTTTTATTCTGTGGTCAGCTGGGACAGCAAAGTTGACAATTTTGAAAGTTATCTTTTTTTGTTGATTATTATTTGGTCTGCTCTCCTGGCCGAGATTAGGTGATCCGTGCGTATGTCAAAGTCCCATAGGAGTTTATGTGTGTTATTTTCTAGGACAGGTGCTGTGTCGTTCATATACCATTTGTTCGTATGGTCAATAATAATAATAATAATTATTTTTTTTTTTTTTATTACTCATTAGAGTTTTCACATCAGCGTTAGCTGATGGTATTTCACTGGAGATTGGGTGACAGAAAGTCTCCTCAAGTCTCCAGGACACTTCTCAGTATTCTGGCAGTTTTCAATAATGCTGTTGTTTGGATGGTCTCCACTCGGTCGCCAACTTCCAAATCTTCCAGGCCCTTTAATAATCCCTTAGTTACCGTGCTAAAGACACCAATCACAATTGGTATAATTGTCACCTTCATGTTCCATAGTTTTTTCAATTCTCTAGCAAGGTCGAGGTACTTATCTCTCTTTTCATATTCTTTTAGTTTTATTCTGTGGTCTGCCGGGACAGCAAAGTCGACAATTTTGCAGATTTTCTTTTTTTTTTGTTGATTATTATAAGATCTGGTCTTCGGGCCGAGATAAGTTGATCCGTTTGTATCAAAGTCCCACAGGAGTTTGTGAGTATCATTTTCTAGGACAGGTTCTGGGTTGTGCATATACCATTTGTTGGCATGGTCAAATTTAAATTTCCTCCACATTTCCTAGTGGATCGCCTTGCCCACCCAGTCATGTCTAGCCTTGTACTCCTTCTGTGCCAATTTGCTGCATTCGCTTATTATGTGATTGATGGTTTCATCTCTGTCACCACATAGTCTGCACTTGCTATTTTGTTGTGTCTTATCTATCCTCGCTTTGATATGATTGGTTCTTATGGCGCTGTTTTGTGCTGCCATTAGGAGAGATTCTGTTTCTCTCTTAAAGTTTCCTTTTCTTAACCATGTCCAGGTTTTGTCGAGCGAGATGTTGTTTATTAGTCGTTTAAAGCGCCCATAGAGTTGTTTTTCCTCCCAATTTTTGTTTCCTAGTTTTTGTCATTCTGTTATCTATCGTGTTGTCAGTATTGTTTCTGATGGCCGTTATCAGTCCCCCTTCGTGTTTTTTATGTAGTCTTCGAGTCGTTGTATGGATGCGTCAACGCTGTCTTCGATGCTGGCAATTTCTCTTCCTCCCTCTTTTCTTGATACATATAGTCTGTCCACGTCGTCTCTGGGATGTAACGCTTTGTGCATGGTCAGTAGTTTTCTACTTCTTGGGTCAATTTGTCTAAGTTCATCTCTGGTCCACTTGAGAAAGGGTCCCGAGTATCTAACGAGGGATACAGCCCAAGTATTTATTCCTTTGAAATGGTTTCTGCTATTGAGTTTTGTCTCGAGTAGTTTTCTAGTTCTCCTGAGATATTCTTTTTGAATTTTGTTTTTCATTTCGACTTGTTTGATGATGTCAGCCTCCAAGATTCCTAAGTATTTGTAGGTCTCGTTTTCTGCAAGCGTTCTGATCTTGTCTTGATTTGGTAGTTCGATTCCGTCAGTTAGGTGTCGTTTGCCACTTTTCATGACGAGCAGAGCGGATTTTTCAATGCCAAATTCCGTCCCTATGCCTTGACTGTATATTCTAATTGTGTGTATTAGGGTTTCCAGTTCTTTTTCATTTTTTTGCAAATAGTTTGATGTCATCCAGGTACATTAGGTGGTTGATCTTTTCTTGCGATCTACTAAGTTTGTATCCGGCCGTGCATTTTCTGAGTATGTGGTTTAGTGGCATCAGCAATTATGAATAGTAAGGGTGATTGTACATCTCCTTGGAAAATCCCTCTTTGGATCTTTGTTTCAGCCAAGCTTTTTCCTCCTGCTGTTAATTCAATTCTCCAGTTTTTCATGTTTTTTTCGATGAAATTATAATAATTATTATCATTATTATTATTATTCATCCTCCTCCTCCTTTTCGAGTTTTTCACACCAGCGTTAGCCGATGGTTTCTCACTGGAGTTTGAGTGACTGCAAGTCTCCTCGAGTCTCCAGGACTCTTCTCTGTATTCTAACCGATCTCAATAATACTGTAGTTTGGATGGTTTCCACTTTGTGCATTTCTCTGTGCTGCATAACAAGCACAAACGTACTTCAATTGGTTTTTGGATACTGATTGTCGGCAGGGATTTGGACTTACACACAAATGTTGTTTCTAATTTCTTCGTTGGTAAATTGTCTATTCAGTTGTGATTTGCCTAAGTGGGTCCTAAAATACCGTTGTATGACTGTAAAAGAATTCGTTTTGCTTAATTGAACCCCACGAAATGCCTGCTCAACAGCTATAGTTTTTGTTGCACCGACTAGCGATGGAATACATTGGTGCTTCCGAAATGCTAAATAATAAAGTACAAGCGTTTCTATACGAAACTGTGTATCGTGAGTGTCAATGTTTTGAAATGTTTTTTTAAATAGGTTTTTGAAACTGTGAGTTTATTTTTCATACACCAAGTATTATAATTTATGTAAATAGTTTTAGAATTGTGTAAAACATATCGGCGGATAAATAATCAGGGAGTGTCAAGTGTAGTTTCGTTCAGTAGAGCTCGTTACTCTAAAGCTTATTTCGTGTATACAACCAAAGACAATCAATGATTCCACTGTACAGCTGTACGTTTAAATAATGGATGCAAGTATTGAGTTTCTCGCATTATTATAATCTGAATTTTAGAACCGCTGAAACTGTTCGCCGAATTCAGGAAGTAGGAAGAAATGGAATAGTATCTGACTGAACTGCTCAAAACTAGTTTAAATTTATTAAGTGAGGCAACTTTTCCTTGAAATAAAGTCCAGATCTTCACGACCATCAGTTACGTTTATGATGGTTTAAAATTACCCCTTATGTGTGCGTTTATCAGTCGGAAGAAGAGGCCAAACTATTGTATAATCCCATGGGTCAAACGGAGATATAATTTTTTTTTCTAGGATTATACGAAAGCAAAAATTGACACAAGATCTGGTGGAGAAGCTATTGTTGATGAGAACAGGAAATGTGCTTTGCTCGAAAAATCAGTTGTGACCAGTTTTGAGGTTGGTATACCTGTGTGTAACAGTGGTTTGTATTTGAGCTCAGGTTTTATGCAAGGAAGCTGATTTTCAAGGAAGGCAGACATGGAGAATGGCAAAAAATAACCGAATCTTTCTTCTCCTATTTACTTTCCCTTAACTTTCTGCTGTACTCAACTAAAATTAGAACACACAGTTAAATAAAACTATCCTGGAAAACTATCTGAAAAGTCCTTAGACGAACCTCTTTATCCGAGACCGTTATAGATGTTGAAATCTGTGAACAATGGTGAACAATCTGAAGTAAGTATAGAAAGTCCCGAACGGTTTCTGTTTAGCATATTAGAATTGTCTTCACCACTGTACCGGGATAAACAACAAACAATTCTTATGTATAAAAATATAATCTGCTTCTTTTCTTTTACTTTTATTACGAAATGTACGAACTATTGGAGTAAAGAAGAAAATCTAGGACGGCTAAGTTTGCATACACACACAGGTGATACTACGGTTTTTCTGTGAAACCTTTATGCCTTTCTGCTTCGTTCTCTTTTTGCGAGATTGATACAGGGTCAACTCCAAACATCTAATCATCTCGGCTTCTATATGTCTTTCAACTTCAGTGCCTTCGCAAGACACCCCTTCTTCTTTCTTTAGGATCACACCTACCTTCGACTTTAGCAAGTCTATTTCTTTACATTTTATTACTCTCGAGTTTGTTTCTTCACACTTCTCTGCTTCGTGCGTCTATCATTATCTCAAAGTATTTAATCATCTTAGATTCTCCTCGCTTTCGCGAGACGATTTTTTACGTCTATCTCTTCATGCGTCTAGCATTATCTCAAGGAATTCAGTAATTCTCCTCGCTTTCGCGAGACTTGCACAGCTTAGGCCTTTCTCTACCTCTCAACGCTGGGCCATCTGTCACAAAGTCAGCGCCTAGAGCTGTGTGACATCAAGTGAATCTTCTGTCGGTTATTTCGTTCTCACTCAGTCGTAAATCTTCAGTCGTTAGATAATTTTCCGGACGCCCACACTTTAACCTGGCATGCCACCGCCACAATTTACGTGGCATTTCCGCCGTATTTTGTTTACTTAAAGACACGGGTGCACATCCTGTTTAGCCACCCACGTAACTTATGTGGCCTGTTAAAGGCATCTTCCTGTTGCTATTCAGCAACTTGTCCTTTGGTGTCATTATCAATAAAATATTCCCAACTAGTTAGTTTAAACGAAGCCAAAAACAAGCATGCGATACTGCAACCAATATTCTCAACTTGGAGCAATTTTTGTTTATATTCCTGTTATTTTAACGGACTGAGGACACAGTTTTTCCTTTTTTAAATAAACATATATTTGGCCTACGAAGCAAACTAACAGTAAATATGAAATCAATTTTACAACATTTAAGTTGTCAAGGAATGAAAAAAAAAAAAAAAAAATGAAAAGCATCGAAAAACAAACTAGTTAAAAATTTTTCTAGCTGGATTTAAGGAGTCAGATTTTGATGATTTTAAAAAACATTTTCGAATTATTATTATTATCATTATTATTTTTCCTTGAGAGTTTTTCACACCAGCGTTAGCTGATGATCTTTCACTGGAGTCTGTGTGACAGCAAGTCTTCTTAAAGACTCTTCTCAATATTCTGGTCAATCTTAATAATGCTTGGGTAGTCTCCACTTGTCATATAATTTCTAAGTCTTTCGGTATTATTATTAAAGACTTATGATTATGTCTTTTTTGTTAATAATTTACAAATTTGGAATATATATGAGTCAAGTTACAGCTTAACATGGTTTTTGACATGAATGTTTTGAGTGCCTACTTGATGATCGTGGTAACTAGTCCAGGATTTGAACTCGGGTTACCGACGACGTCCAACAACGTTTGCTATTACACCATGTACGCTTCCATATATATATATATACAATCAATAATATCTAAAACCAAACTTTTGTCGTTTTAGTGATAGTGCTTAATATCCATTATAGAGCCAATTAAGACAACGATTAAAAACAATTATTAAAACCTAAAAATCGTTAAAACACAATCCATCAAAAACGTCTTGTACAACTGCCAGTTTCATGATGCAAGTCGATCACCAGTTACAGATGGTTGTTAGAAGAACTGGAAACTTAATAAGCACTGACTGAGACCATCACTCACTTCATTCTTCTCTGTGGTTTGTGGAAACAGTCACAGTCGGTGACTATAAAAGTGTAAATACCCCCACATTTCTTTTTCAATTGTTTATTACAAGATTTCATTTATATACACACACACACACACATATATATATATATATATACATATGTGTGTGTGTGTGTGTGTGTGTGTGTGTGTGTGTGTATATATAAACAAATACAGCCGCCTATACATTTACAATAATACAAACTACAATAGTGCCATGCGAGAAAATGGAGTCTTATTAGATTAACAAAACACATAAAATATAAACATTTTGCTTATTTCTATGCACCTGTTGCATAAATAGGTAAAAACTATAGAAGACTGTTTTGTAGCTTAAGAATCCACCCAAACGTATATTACCTATGAGAGAGAGAGAGAGAGAGAGAGAGAGAGAGAGAGAGAGAGAGAGAGAGACACACACACACACACACACACACACACACACACATATATATATATATATATATATATATATATATCTTCTTCTCAGTCTTCCAACCAAGATAAAGAAAAATAAAAACTATAAGTTCGTGCTAAAATATTTCACGTACATAAGATATGTTAAAAAAATTCGAGACTGACGCTGTGTGTTCAAAATCTGTGAAAACTAAAGTTGTATTTTACAAGACAGAAATGAACAATGAATGAAGTTGTTTTCCAAAAGTATCGACTGAAGCTTTATTTACCAAAGCAGAAATGAATGAAACGTTAATTTTCTTCAACATAGCTTAACGTGGCTCGGCACCCAAACGGCGTATGTAATGCAAGCGTCAAAATGGTGTATGTAACGTACGATCTATGTGATGGAGCCCTTTGTTTCATCTTTCAGTATAACGTTACGAGGTTCTTCTATCCATTCGATCAATTACGCACAGACAAACGTTGATGTTTTTCGTTGTCATTTATTAGAGTGGAATGACTTTAGTTGTATCATTAAAGTCTGGACTTCACTTGTCTTTTCGGAGACGAGGTTGTCGAAGTTGTTCAGTTCTTATCTCCTGAAAATCAAGCAGGTTCACAATTCTTTTCGGGAGAAAATTATCTTGCTAGTCATGTTGATAACTAAAATTAACGGAAGGGATTTTAGTTCATTGCTGTCTTCATTGTTATCCAGTCAAGTACACATGACTAGAGAGAGAGAGAGAGAGAGAGAGAGAGAGAGAGAGAGAGAGAGAGAGAGAATTTTCACAGCTCGTCCTTGAACTAAAAACTAAGCAATGACTCTTTCCACTTGGGGACAAATCCCTCTCTGGATACAAGTTTTGTATTTATAGCCACCTACGGGTGCCCCTAAACGTAATTATCTCTAGATTTGTTTTTCTTAATAATTCCTTTTCCGTCCTTCGGCTGCGAATCCCACTATCAACCATCCTATTTCAACTGAAGCCAGCCATCTTGTCTTTCAATTCTTGGAGTTTTCTTCAGATCTTAAACATATCATTTTTAAAACTTTGGTTCTGGGTGTCATTTTTCCCGATCAAACCCTATGACCAAATTTAACAAGACCGTCCAACATAATTCTTTAAAAGTCCAATCTAATCTTTTTTTTATCATCACTGAGAAACCCTTTCTGTACGTTTGTTGAACGGTTCCCTTATTTATTCATTTAATTCTTTACCACATGACTGGTTTTTAATATTTTGCAAAAGTTTTCTTATCTTTTCATTTCAAACTAAAATAATCTTTATTTTTAAATAACAGACGGCATCAAAGAAAAAACTAATTCTAAACAATCTTAAAATACGTGATGTACTATATTACCTATGACATAATATAACAGTAATCCCCTTGATAGTCAACAAATTTATACCTACGAATTGTTCATTACACAAAGCTAATTTGAAATTCCTATTCTAATCAGGCGCAAGACTTCGAATTTTTAGAATAAAAAGTCGCACTGAGCTAGATCTAGTGAATATAGAGGATGGTGTACTGGTGAAATATACTAGCTTAGCTGGCGACGATGAACTTAGTAGATTTAATACAGTCGCAAGATAACACCAACAAAGTGGTTTTACAGGAAAGAGAAAAATAAAAGATGATGACGAGAATATAATTTATTGCCCATGGATAGAGTGACAGATATTTCTGTTCGCAGATAAGATCAACAAATTACCGAAAAAACCCGAAGTATTTAAGTTCCGATGACCAGCCATAAACAGAAAAAATATGTGGGCGAAGAGGATATTCATATTTCCGCATGGGATTTGAAAAGATATATAAGGTCTGTAATTTTGGACTGAAGGCAGAGATCCGCTGGTCATTCAATCAGACCTGTCAGCTCCTCGTGCGTGTTCTCCGCCTCAGAAGAAAGATATGTGCGAAGTCTCTCTGACTGTATTTTTACTACACACAATCGTCGCCGTCGAAGAATAAAAATATAAAATTATATTTTTACATATCTACGAGTTTTTCGTTGTTTGTCCAGCAACACCGGTACAATCTTGTGTTTTACCAAAGATTTCTGATTAAAGCATGAAAGATAATCATTGACTCATCGAGACGATTTTTAGTTAGCAATCTAAACGTGAAAACCCCATTACTTTATTATGTAGGTTATTCAGCTGTACAAAATTCTTCAGATAAATTTTAAGCATTCAGTCCTAAATTTTTTTAGCACACCTGATACATACAATGTACACTGATATTTATTAGAATAGTTACACAATCTATTTATCTAACTATTTATCAATCTATCTGGGCTGACACAGGTATTAGCTGACTTTTGACTCAATAACGAACCCTCTCCACCACACACGTGTAAGTTAAGTGTGTGATTAAGTTTTTAGCGATCTTTTTGAAAACTAGAGACTGAATACATAGTTGAAAACAGATTTTTCCCTGAAACTTTTTCCATACTTAATATACAGAAGTGTGCGGAAAGGTTCTTGGTCTGACCAACTAAGGAATGACCTTGAGCCATGAAACGTACATGATGTTCCACATATTTATCCTGTAGCTCAACACAATTGGGCCATATTTTCTCAAGGTATTTTGATTGTTGTCAAAATTGTATAAAATCTGAAAAAAAAGTAAGTATCTTGGTTAGGGTGAAAGATGTTCAGCATCTCTCATATATATATATATATATATATATATATATATATATATATATATATATATATATATACAATAGCTCTATCTTATATATTGAGCACTCTACATATTATATTGCTCTTGGTTCGACACAAACCTACAAAGTGATTCAGTGACAACCAACACTGTTATAATATAATATAATATAATATATATATATATATATATATATATATATATATATATATATATATATATATATATGTGTGTGTGTGTGTGTGTGTGTGCGTGCGTGTGTGTGTGTGTGTGTGTGAGTATGTATGTGTGTGTGTGTGTTTGTGTGAGTGTGACATCTACTAAATTTTCAAAATTGATATTATCTAACCGATATAAACTATACTAAATATTTTGCGACATAGTCTCTAAGAAGATGAATGCACATTGTTAAAAAACCTGTTGTTGTTGTTGTTGTTGTTGTTGTTGTTATTATTATTATTATTATTATTATTATTATTATTATTATTATTATCTAAAAGACACTTCATTTGCGTCTCACATTTCTACTTCCACTTCAATATAAATCTCCATCGTTCAATTATAAGTCTTTATTTATCCGATTCCTACAGTAATTTTTACCTTAAAAAAGAGATTACGTTACAGACCTATGAACTGATTAAATGTATACGTATTTCTCGAATATCTTTATGCATATTTGTTCGATAGATTAACGTATCATCTTACATAGATTCCTAAATTGATGCACATAGATACAATGTATACGTATATGAAGTACAAAATGTACAGTGAATCCTAAAAAGAACAAACTAAAAAGAGACCGTTAATTTTCTTCATTTTGTTCTTCCTTTTGTCTTGCTCGACTCATTATAGAAGACTGTGTACTAAAAAGTGGATTTGAGTGATTTTGCCATTTCCTTCTGGGTTTCTTTCGTTTTCTCTCTCTCTCTCTCACACACACATACACCACTCTGTTTTTTGTTTATCACTAACACCTATTGAATTCCTGATGATTTCCAGTGAGGCTATGCCAATGAAATACAAAATAGCGGGAAAAAATAAAAAGGAAAAACAGATTAAGCATACAAGAATACAAATGTCGAAAAATAAAAAAAAAATTGAATCAAAAACGGCCATTTTTTAACTTCTTCATTTTCTTTATCTTTATTTTCTTCGAATTTTTTGTTTCTTTTTGTTGGTTCTTTTTTTCTATTTTATGAATTTATTGAATTTTTCTTTTTCTTTTTCTTTGCTTTCCACTTATGCATTTACTTTACCAAAAATGTTTCGCCAGAAGTCAGTTAAGAAACTCTTGTAACCGGAGGTTTCATTCTGTGTTCTTTGCTTTGGGAATTAGAAGGCGCAAAAAAAAAAAAAAAAAACAAACTTTTTCAAGCGTCCATTTGTACACTATTCATCCATTTGTTTTTTTCTTGCTTTTTTAAATGCCAGAAGTGACGACTTTGTAAGTAAAGATTAGCAGGAGAAAATCTTTACTTTTTAATTGTGAGAATGGAAGAAAGAAAGAAAAAATGTAGACGGAACTTAGACAGAATAATGAAGAATAAAGAAATTGAGAAAAAAAAAACAAAGTCGAAAGACAAAAGTAGTTGATAGAGGATGCGAAAGGAATTAAATGATAAACGGAAAGGATGAATGAAAGTTAAGTGACAAAATCGAAAAGATAAAATAAGAGAAAAAAAAAAGAAAACTGAAAGAAAAAGAAGAATGTAAACGTGTAACCAAGAGCATGAAGAGAATTCACGAATGAATAAATAAGGGAAAAAAAGGAAGAAAAAATAATGTAAAGAATGAGAAAGAATGAAACCAGAAGAAAAAAGATGACTGTAAACAAAAGAAGCAAAAAATAAAATGGAAAACAAAGAAATAGACCAAGGAAAAAGACGACCTTATAGAAAGAAAGAAAGAAAGAAAGAAAGAACATGATGGAAAAAAAGAATAAAGTGTAAATCAAAACAAAAATAAAAAAAGCGGACAAAAGAAAAGCGGAAAGAGAGGTAAGAAGAGAAATACAAAAAAGACACAAACAAAATAGACAGGATAAATAGAAAAGAAAAAAGAAGGAAAACTAAAAGAAAAATAGAAGAAAACAGAAAAAAATGTAAGAACGAATAATGAAGAAAAACAGAAAAAAGAAAGAAGAAAACTAGAAAAGGAATAGGAAAAACAGAAAAGATTATGAAAACAGAAATGGGAAGAAGAAAGAAAGGAAAAAGAAGAGAGAAGGAAAAGAAAAGGAATAAATAGAAATCAGAAAAGAAGAAAACAGAGAAACAGAAAAAAATGAATAAAGAAAAAACGAAAAGAAGAAACAGATTTAAGATGAGGTTTCTTTGAATTTCTTTTTAGGGAAGAAAATGTGAACGAAAAATGATGAGAAAAAAAAAAGAAAGAAAAAAAGAAATTACATATAGATGGAAAATTCGAAGCAGAAAAGTAAGAAAAAAGATGAAAACTATTGTTTTACTTGTTCATATTCAGACTGTTTATTCATCAAGTCTAAAAAGAAATATGTTATGATGTGTTGAAAAGAATCTGGTGCATAAATACAGAAGATGAACAAGAAACTAAAATATTTATCAAATGGATACTAGTTGAAAAAAAATCAACTGATGGCTTCAAAGTATTTATTGTCTCTCTTTTCTGGAACATGTATATTTGTAATTTCGTGTATACATTCAAATATTTCTATATTTTCTCAGTTTGTTTTGTTCATTTGCGACTGATCTGTTTATCTTTCTGTTGATTTAAATGATATCCGAATGGTTGAAAGAGGAGGAAACAAGGGTTCTGTCAATACCGATATAGAATATCAAGACAATTCTTTTGCACGGAAGAAGACATATTATTCTACTCGGTCAGAATAGTAGGTTTCATCAGAACAAGAATATTCTATTTATTTGCAAATTAAGAATATTAGAGAACAAATTGCTAAAAAATAAGCAGATTTGTTCTTCGAATATCAGCTCTTAAAGATTTCTCTTGTAAGCACTGTAATGTTTTTGCACATGCTTATGAGAGAATGATATTTTTGTTGGTAGGGAAATTGAATGTATATAAAAAAAAGAGTGCGTGTGCACATACACGTGGCAGTTAGCAGTTTTGCTTTTTTTTTGACAAAATTATAAAAATATGTGATTGCACAATTGTGGGGAGTTGCAGTTTTTTTTTGCAAAATTAAAAAAAAATGCGTGTGTGCATGCATGTGGGAATTAGCAGTATTTTTGTGGGCAAAATTATAAAAACACGCGTTTGCACACACACACACACACACACACACACACACACACACACACACACACACATACACACATATATATATATATATATAAATTTGCTTTTTCAAAAAGTTGAAAATATTCAGCAAGGACTGTATTTCCTAACTTAGATTTTACAAATATCTTATACTGAAAATTCTTGGGAGTCGTGCTTTAGAATCTATTTGTAAATGTTTGGAGATTTGTTTTTCGAAAATATTACATCATCCCTTTTTAATTAGTCATTTATTGCACTAAAAAAGAAAATAAGCAAGAGAAAACTTTATTCGATCCAAAACAAGGTAAAAAGGAGATAATATTTCCCAAAGGCAAATAATAAATACTAGTATAAGTAAAAACCAGATCATGATTGGCTGATGAAAATTTCAAGAAGTCTTTGCTGCCCTTCGTAACTAATTTAATTTCAAACATTTTGTGAAAATCAAAATAGAATGTTCAAGTAATAATAATCTAGCTTTTATAATTGAACAATACATTTTATAAAAGATGTTAAATGTAGAGTATCTACTAGAGAGATAGAGTGCTTGACTCATCGCTGAAGATTACACGCTTCATAAACACATAATTTTTAGAACTTTCTTCATAAGTTGTAAAAAATTTTGTGTTTGAATCGCATTAATTTTTTTAACCTTTCCTAAGATAAAAGGAACCGATAGTCTTGCGTATCTTCAATGATGAAATCTTGTTCCCATCTAAATTATGTCCTGATCGTTTAAGACACTCAGGCGCGTTAGAAAAATGCATCGAGATGAGAATCCAACAAGTGCATTTTAGGATACGTCCGGCATTTCGTTTTTTGATACACTGCAAGAATATTTTTTAAAAATCAGCATAGTTTTAATATATATAGTTTTAATCTCCTTCAGATCAAATAAATTTCTGGTGAACTAATACGAAAGAATTATTTGCTGATCGTTCAAGTGCATTCATTTCAATCCAAAGTGGATTCAATTGACCTCTAAACTTGCAATAAAACATTGAATCTATGATTTTTGCATTTATCCAGCCCCTTTATCACAAGAAGGATGCGACAAAAGGTCACTTTTTAAGCAGAGTATAGCTAGTTTAAATTCAGAATTTTCCTTCTTCTAGACTGATTGTCTTACCGAGGCCAAAGAATTCAGTATGCCCAACAATTTACCAATAGTTGATGTGGGAGGAGAGGAGATGATTTATTCCTTTTCTGAGGGCATCAATGCGAAGTCAGATACAAACAAGAACTGGACCCGGGTCCCTGTTTCTTTTTCTCCACCACAATAACCTTTACGCTAAGCGCGTCTCCCAATCTCTAAAGCTGAATTCTATGAAAATGCTTGCTTTCAATTTTGCGCCAATTTTCTTTGTGCCAAATTTCACTTTGAGGTATTGGAATACACAACCACTACTTTCCATTGCTTTTATAAAGGTTTTCATCTGGTCAAGTTGAGGGAGTGGAAGGAAGATCTATTGCAGGTCTACCAGGGACACATGATGCACTTTGAAGTAAATCCTGACGTGCTCGAACAATTCTGTGCACGAATCTGGAATCCTCATACTCGATTTAGTCTAAAGCGTTTTACTCCAGTTGCAAAATCTTTGTTGCTTAGTGTAATCGCTATAATCCGTTAAGAGGTTAAGAAACGAAACGCAAAAATCAATACTGATAAACCACTGTACCAAGACGGACGCTTTTCGCTGTAACACAAGAGAAGATGAGCACAAACGAAATGACACATGGCCGTATATTTAACGCACGTCTGCCATTTTTTCCAACGCTTCCTTGCATCAACTTAAAGTGTATTGCGGTGTAGATTCGTCTCTGCTAACGATCGAGCCATCATCTAACGACATAAGGGACTGCTCTCAACAATACCTTGGCGTGAAAGCCGCAGCCGGTGATGCATCATGGTTCGTAGCTTACAGTTCAATGATAGGATTGTGTGAAAACTATTTCGAAGTGTTGAGTCAGCGCTGGAAACGACAGCAGGAAAGAAGTAGGAAAAAATAAACTCTCTCCAATGGCATATTTATCTACAATCATCTGCACATAGTTTCTTAGACTGTCCATATGTTAATATTGAGACCGACTGTCGCACAATACTGTGAGTATTTGTGTGTGAATATTCATGTGTAGAACCCCACCCCCAAAGAAAAAACGAATAAAAATACGCATACATATGTGTGCTGAAAAGTTCTCGGTCCGAATAAAAGAGTTTAGCGATAGAAATATCGTTACGTGTTGTTACGTTATTATTTTCTCGCTAAATGTTGTTGGAAAATAAAGGAGAGAGTGAGAAGACGCCGTAAGGTTTTTATATGAAGGCTTTCAATAGCAGGATGGAATAAAGGGTTTACTTTTATGCTGCAAGTCTCGTAGGAAGGAAGGAAGGAAGGAAATGAAATTGTTATAGAGTTGAGAAGGCATTTTAGCAGCTAAATGCCTAAGGGAAAAGTGCATCGTTAGGTTAAAGCATTGTTGAATGTGTGAGTGAGACATGGCCGCCATAGTGTAGCAAAAGTCGTGTTTCCTGGTTGAGGACATGAACGTTGTCGTCGTTCATGAATGTGTAGTCCTGGTCGTTTAGGGAGAGAAGCGTGAATGTCTCCAGAAAATGTTGCCCAGGGATAAAGTGGCTGGCTGTCGGAGCGGTATTTTGCGTCGCAGTCGACATAGCCAAAGCTGGAGGGGACTTAAAGTTGTTCCTGTGTGAGGCGTATTGAATTTATCTAATTCATATTCAACTGAGAACCCTTGGTCTAAGAGCATAGACATAAGGAGTCCATAAATTAGATGGCTTTCCTCATGGTGGTGTGATACTGCTGCTAAAAAGAGAGCGGACAGTAATTACGTCTGCCCAGTTTGAAGAGTTCTGAAGAAGAAAAGTGTTTGGTAGGCTTTCCCCAATTTGGTGCTGCCCGGAAAAATGATCCAGGCTGAATAGGATAAGCCATCCTGATTGGGTTAGGGTCGACATGCGTCAAACAAAAATACTAAGTTCTTTCTGCTACAAGAGAATAACCATTGATCCATGAAATGCATACTCTGTTCTACATATTCATCAAAAAGTTTAACATATTTGAAGCATAATTTGCTAAGTTTCTTTAAAACCTCAAAAAAAATTCAATAAAAATCTATCTAAAAATCATTTCCTTTTTCGTTAGGTAAAGAACTTTTCAACGCACACATGTAAAAGCGAAAAAAAAAAAACAGTTTAAACAATCATATTGATATGTTTCACTTGAAATCTAGCGTCGTTTGAAAGTAGATGATTTTAAAATCAAGAACGAATATACGTTAAAGGGTGAGAAGCGTAATAATTTGTATAATACGTCTTTACGCTTAGTTTTAAAAGTTAACGGTATTGGTCAAAATTATTTGGTACTCCTCATTGTACGAGTATTAATTTGGAGAAGAAAAGGGATATATTATTAAAACTAGGGCGTAAGTTGACTGTAGAGGAATCATCGATCAAACTATTTGTCTTAGATCCAAAATGCTTAGACCCAAGAATCCTCTGCTAACAATTTCTTTATTAATTACCATTCCTTGCCAAATTTACACTCATAGAATTCGGAATTCTAAAAGACATAAACCACAAGAAATAAATAAAACTGACCGATAAAATTTTTCAAATCGTCTTTTTCTTTCTTATTCCCAAGGATTTTGCTCAAGAATTCATTCTTATTTATAAGGGTTATTAGTTATATTCCTTTGTCACATATAGTCACAAAAAGGGCACCTCTCGTGGTGTAGCGGTTGTTAGTGAATTCGTTTCTTACTTCGTGTCTCATACTTCTGGCCTTGTGCCGCATCTAAGCTAAGCTTAGTAAATAACTATATAGTTACAAAAAGTAATGTAACCTTTAGAATAAGTACGCCCTGTCCACAGAGCTAAGAATACTCTGATTGTATCTTAAGCGGAGGGTTAAACCCCTCCCCGCAAAAAGGGGTGTCCAGAGTATGACACAAAAATGCACCTGATAGTGAGACTCTAGTTCTGAAGATCTAGGGATTGTGGAGTACCCCTTATTTACTAGTGATCCTTTGTTCACTCCGACCCGGAGTGGTATTATGTGTCAGCGTCCCATCTATGAGTCAAATAGATTTGTTTGAAAATTATTCGCATTCGAATGCAAAAGAAAACAACAAAATCTTAAGTAACAACACAAAAATAGAAATATAAACGTACAATGAACACGATTCCCTAACTTATAGACATAAAATAACCCTAGACGGGTTGACATGCAAATAAAATTAATTAATTTGTTATTAAAAAAAGTAAAACAGACTTACATTTGAACAATGGAAATATGTCCGAAAGTCGTATTGGAAACTAGAAGACAAAAATGAAATCCAGAAATATTAACATGTAGAGAAAACTCGCCCAATTTTACGTACTTCATTCATTTTTTTATATTTATAAAAATTATTATTAGGAGTAATCAATGGACAAAAGAATATATCAAATCATTTGTAGATTAGTAGTAGTAGTAGTAGTAGTAGTAGTAGTAGTAGTAGTAGTAGTAGTCTTATTCTACACCCTTTCAAATTCATCGGGGGAAAAATTTTTTCTCTTAATTTGATTTTGTTTTGTTTTTTGCGGTATGAACTAATTAGACCATCAAACTCACTACAATTTTTGTCTTTTTCGAAAAAAAAAAAATTATAAAGGGGTTCACATTCACATTGTAATTCAATGTAGAATGATCACCCATTTCCGGAACGAGTATAAAAAAGGATATCCCCGGAAGTAAAAAAAAAAATAATTCGACTTGTCTGGTTCGTTTGTTTGTTTGTTTTGTTTGGTATAGTTTTATGGCATATCAACCATTGTAAGTTATTCAAAGCCAAATCCTTTTTATACGTATATGTTAAATATTTCTAATCACATTTTGTTGATAACATTTTTTAAATGAACCTGAACTCATTTTTTGCACAGTTAAATGGTTTCACTTATTTCTATCTTATGCGAATAATTCTATTTACTATTAATTATTTGTTTGCATACAGTTAAATGTTTTTAACTATTGCTATGTATCACAAATAATTCAATTAAACGGGCATTTTTTACACACAGTTCTATATCAAACAATTTCAATGTCAATGAAAATGAATGGTTCCAAGTATTGCAAAGCATCACTTGCAATTCAACCAATCATCAGTCATTTGTTTAGGCAGTTAAATGATTAAACGCTTATATTTTTAAAAAATTCAATTTAGCATGAGTCATTTGTTTGCACTCGGTTTAAATGTCCAAGTACACAGTTTAAATGTCAAACAGTTCTACTCGACCCATTGATAGGACCCTATTAGGGGCTACCACTTCGGGCTAGAGTGAACCTGTGAGCGATGGCAACGAAGGGGTACTCTGCATTCCCCAAAGCTCGGGCATTACTGGAGCCTCACCATTAGATTATTTAGTGTCATATCAGGACACTCGTTGGTGGAGTCTTACTTCTCTGCAGCCTAGTGTGCCATCGACCTGTCTGGTTACTTGTCTCTTCCAATCCTAACTGTTTGGGAAATGGGTGATCATTCTACTTTAAATAAAAATGTGAACGTGAACCCTCTTATAAAATGTTAAATAATTTTTTTTGCGATAGGTTTGAAGGTCTTATTAATCTAAATAAAAAATACTGGAAAATAAAAAGATAATTTCCATGGGAACTTGAATGGATGCACGAGTAGAATTTTTCAATAATAATAATAATAATAATAGAACTCATTATTTTTCAGCAGAATCTTCTACCTTGCCAATATATTCACGCAATACTTCTTTATTGATCATTTCAATTAAACATTATAGAGTAAAAAATTCAGATCAAAATTCAGGTAATCCATTCTAGCAATGGACTTATTGATCCATCTGGGGTCACAAATCTGGCTTTAAACATCTGATTGTCAACAGGCAACCTATCGCCTAACACATTGTCAGTAAGTTTTACTTTTACAGAGTGCGCCATACATCTTGACCTTATAAATGACAACTTCTTTTAAAATGTATTATAAGCAAACAGTAAAAATAAATCCAAAATTTGTGTGCGTGCGTGAAGGTAGTGTAAATGATTTATCGCTTTAATCCATGAAAAGCAACAGAAAAAAGGCTAAAGATAAGATAAAGCACATATTGATTAGTAAGAATGTTTGTCCTTTATTGTCAAGGTTATACTGTAACAGCGGTCCTATTTAGGAAGAAGTAAAGGCTTCTAATTAAAATTTCATATTTATCGCCATTATCTCGAGAGTTCGAACGAATAAAAAATGAGGGTTATCGCGAACGAAGACACCAGAAAATAATCATTCAGCAAAAAATTAAACTGGAGTTTGCTCTATTCTCAATGAGTATTTTGAGTGTATTACGATAATAAAAAAGTTTTGCTGCGATGAACTGTTTTGCCTATGATATGGTTGCACAGATACGAACATATATATTTATACAATCATGAGTGTGTGTGTGTGTGTGTGTGTGTGTGTGTGTGTGTGTGTGTGTGTGTGTGTGTGTGTGTAAGTAAGTAATTCATGGAAAGAAAAAAAAAATTACCATATTTTTTATGTTGTCAAGTTATGCTAGAGGGATTTAAAACATATCAACACTATTATGACCAATCTGAAGACGCAGCTGGATTTGATGCTTAAAAAATGAAAAATATATAAAGAGATAAAGGATGTAAATATTTGATAGTTCCAGATTTGGTGAACATTTCTATGTTTGCTCATATCAGACTGAGAAGATAACGTTTGTTGATCAATACTGATTTTTTTTAATACTTTGGTGTTATATAACCTCTGATGGAAATGGTATGTACAGAATCGTCCATAGAGAAACATACACTTACTTGCCAATTATTATTATTTTTCAAAGCTGCCAAAATTTCATTACTTCGAGTGAAAAATTATAAACGAATAGTATTAGGTACTATTCTCTACATAATTCAAACTCTATAAACAATGGCAGCCCAAACAGTAGTGGAATATGCATAAACAAAAAATAGAAAAACGAAGACCATCCAACAAGACCTAACTAAAAGGATACATAATGTCAGAGTAGAATACAATAGAATTTGATTATAAATGATACCAAATAAAATCCGTTTTGATGTATTGTGTTTCATTAGAAGCAATAAAATCCTGTTATCTTTGGTTTAGAAGAAAATTGATTTTTTATAAAAAAATTCGTAAGAGTATGGGTGATAACGTATATATAAACAATAAAAGTACACACACACACACACACACACACACACAAACACACACACACACACATATATATATATATATATATATATATCCGTAATATCCATTCAGCGTCCGAAGACAGTGGGTGTGGATTATTCGCGTATAGAATATATGAGGAATATCATATAAATCTATGTGAGTGCTCGATGTATGGCTATTATTACATATCTTTTTCCATCCAGGTTTATATAACAAAACTCACATACAGAGCGTATACAGTGCATTTAGAAGGAAACTTAAACCTGGTTAAATTGTCATTATAAATTTATTTCGCCGGCGAATATCATTATACTCTCCGTCACATCAGATGACCATACATGTTTAACTTGAAGTTAGTCACCGTATGCTCCATACAGCATGCAAAATTTCGGAAATTATATTTTGGTATTGAGTCACTTGACATATGGCAGCACAATATTTGAGAATGCATACGAAATTTTCGGACACTAATTATTGTATATTGTATGGATCGTATGTGAACTTTCTGGAAACAAGACCACGCTTGAAGAATTCACGAGACCAACATGAAAAGGTCTTCATAGATAATGTCTGGCTTGCCTTTTTTCAAAAATAAGTAAGTCAGATGTAGACTTAATTTTAATTTTTAATTTTCATCTTTTAAATAAAAAAAAATGTTCAATTCAACTTCTGCACGTGCTCAGATTTAGATATATAGCAATTGTTGCTGATGAAGATCACTGGAGAGTCTGAAAATTATGTTTGCATTCTGTTATGCATATATTGTACTTCTGTATGGCAACTGGCCAATAGCTAATTGCCAATACGCACGCACGCACGCACGCAAATGTAAGTAAGTAAGTAAAAGTGAAGTTGGCGACCGTAGTCGAGGGTGACCCGAAAACTCTCTTTTCAATATCTACTACACCTCTGTGTAGGAGAGGGCGCCAATCTTTTATGTATATATTGTGCTTGAAAAAGTTATAAAGAGTTTGATGTTTTTATAGCCGAGCATTTTAAAAGCCCAAAATATTAAATTATGCTTCTGCTTTACTCTGTTCCTCCGAGTCTCGCATGTTACCACTGGAATATAAATGACTGATCTCGTGTACACTTATAAATGACTAATCCCGTGTACACTTATAAATGACTGGTCACGTGTACACTTATAAATGACTGGTCACGTGTACACTTATAAATGACTGATCGTGTGTACACTTATAAAGGACTGATCACGTGTACACTTGTAAATGACTGATCGTGTGTACACTTATAAATGACTGATCGTGTGTACACTTATAAAGGACTGATCACGTGTACACTTATAAATGACTGATCGTGTGTACACTTATAAATGACTGATCACGTGTACACTTATAAATGACTGATCTCTTGTACACTTATAAAGGACTGATCACGTGTACACCGGAAAAAAATTATTTTGACCAAAGAGAGTATTTTTATTTATTTATTTATTTATTTACATTTTAATTCTTTAAAGGATTTTATTTCGTTTAATAATTTGAGCCTAATCTGGGAATTGATAGCATGAAAGAAATTTTTTCAGATGTCTACATTTGGATAATGATTTGACTTTCTTATTCCAATATGCATCATACAAATTAATTTTGTTTTCATTCTTTTTAAAAGTTGCTTTGTATATTACATAGTCTATAAGAGGATTAACATTCAAAGGACAACTTTATCTCTACAGTTGAAATCAGTATTTTGATTCTTATCTAGCTCAAGACTATTGAATTATTGTTTGTAAATTATTTCGTGATTATTATTCATACTACAGTCACTTATTCTTAAAATTATTTTCATAAAACAATTTATTGAGCGTTGTAGATTTAGAAAAAAATGCTTTTTATCAAATAGAAAAAATATTCTCGTCATTTTTCTCGTCTTAATGCATTTGCAGAAAAAAAAAGAGAAAAAGAAGAAGAAAAAATATTAGGAACTGTGTATTTATCAACCAACAATGGCGCCTTACTGCATGACGAGCACGAAGCCAGCCAACGTTAGGTTGATGACGGAAATGCTAGCGACACATTCATCATTCAACTTGCTCTGAACTATATTACAGATGCCGTCGTCCAAATTGTCATTATTTTCAGACTTATAAATGTTACCGGAATAGTTATCTGTCGTAGTTATATAAACACAATCATTCCAAGTCAGAATAGTGAAATATTTTGTTTAAAACAGCGTCTTCCCCGATAAATAAACAGTTACGAGACGCTATCATAAGGTAAAGCAGATAATCAAATAGGCATGTGCAGTGAGAATGCAGGAAATAAATACGGATAAAACAGAGATTCCCAAATAGAAGTGACCCATTGATCGTCAGGCTGACTAGATCGTTTTTTCACGAGACGTAGTTGAATAGAAATATAAAGGCTTTTCAGAGCGATTTAACTAGGAATCAGCAGTAGGAGAAAAGATCAATGAAAGTAAGTATACTCGAGATAGGTCGATAAGGACTTAAATCAAAGAGAAAAGTTAACTAGGCAGATATCAGAATAAAAAAAATCTTGGATTTTTATCATTTAGACAATTCGGACTATTGACGCCATCTTTATATTCACGATGTTTCAGTCGACACGTCCTTCTTTTGGTGTTTCTCGTCGAACTCGGGAGCCTATACGGAACTTCGAATCGAGCCTTTTATTCAATCCAAAGAGATTGGTTGTTAACCATAACCAAGAACAAATACTAAGCTGTAATAATTATTCCTTGTTATTTTCACCTAGTGTTAGGATTGAACCTGCTACCTCCAGATGATTTTACTTTGAAGTTCATTAACCAAACGCCTATGTCCATTAAGGTACATGTCCTAATGGACAATTCAGAGCGAATTTTTGGGACTTATAAACTGAATGTTTTTATCAACATAATATATCACTACTTATTACTATTATGTACGAGATTTTAATTTAGCTCATATTGCATTTTTATCAACCCTTTTTGATTATGGGTTTCCATGTCGTATTCATCTCTATACTTGGTCTGCTCAACAGGTCACTGTGGCCCAACATATGCACTGCCTCTTTAAGACGTCCTATTCTCCAATTTTCATCCCTATCTATAATTTTGACTTCATCCCAATGGTCAGATGATTTCCCTCTTCTTTCCATATATGGTCAGACATTGAATTCCTCTCGTATTACTACTTTCCGATGTTCCTTTAACCTGACTTTTAGTGGGCGGCATGTTTCGCCATTGTATACTTTACCACAGCTGCATGAGATTGAATATCAAAAAATTCTTGGTCATGTTGAAATCTGTTGGGGCGTTGACTCAGAATAGATATTTTCGAAGAGTCGAGCCACTCCTAAATATTGTCCTGATATCATATGGACAACATATTTTTTTGAATCTTTTCAGCTAGGCCTTTGACAGAGGACAGTCAGACTGGGAGTTTCACTTGAAACTATATAATTGTTTGTAAAAAAAATGACTAACTTCGGCATTAAATAACCCAACAAGAGTCTACATATTTTAAACCAACCAACCAACCAACCAACCAACCAACCAACCGACCGACCAGCCGGCCAACCCACCAACCAACCAACCAGTCAGCCAATCAACCAACCAACAAACGAACAGACAAGCCGGCCAACCAACCAGCTAACCGACCAACCAACCAACCAACTATCCGACGTGTGCTCCGAAAGTTTTGCCTCCAATTTATTTTCTCGTGAACTTCAATACAGAGAACTAAAAAACACTGTTGGATAGAGCAAGTTTTTAGCTATAAAATACAATATTTTTCATGGTCATTATTATTCTGTAAGTAATTTTGACACGAGTGAAAAAGAAACTCATAAAAAGCGGCACCAGTCGTTTTGATTTCAGTTCATCTTTTCACTGGAGATTATGTGTTCCAAGAAACTATCATCTTCAACCTCGTTGTGGTTCAGTAAATCCTGACAGACCTGTCTTCGGGGTACTTTGTTGGTGGGCATATGTGATACTGATAACAAACTTTGCGAAATCCCAAATTATATTTCCAACGCATTGAAGCCGACATTCAGCTGCGTACATAGTTCGTAATCCGAGGGTGAGCTGATCGAAGCATTCCTCATAGATTCCTGGATTGGCAGTTGTTTAGGGCTATCTGGAACGTGGCTTGTCACTCAAATCGTTCTTGTAACTGCTAAAAAGCATTATAACTTGTTAACCTAGCTTTGCTTGCATCCACTGCTTAGGTTTGGGAAAGAATTCAATGCAAGGAATTCAATGACACACGTTTACTTCATATACAATTTTATGTCGGACACATTTTAATACACTACTCTTTTTATGTTATCAATAACTAGGCAAAAATATGAGTCATTAGCTTGAAGGTTCAAACTCTTCTGTCATACTACCAACATCCCGCCTGACACCCAGAACCAACATATTATAGGAGATATTACTTTCAAAATGTCTTCGGATAAGAATATCTATATTATAATGGTCTGATTTTTGAATGTATGTTACTGTAACGCGGCAAAACGACCTATTATAGCGAAATGTTTTCTGTACAAGACTGTAAAAGTGCTCTTAAAGAATACAGCAATTTGCAATAAATTTGAAATTTGTGTTCACCTGGATTATTATAATTTCTCAATTGAGGTAAATATCAAATGTGTATCATAGAGTAGTTTTCCTTATTTGCTCATTTATAATTATTGTAATAAAAATTCCAAATAAAAATCAACATTTTGTATAATATCTGCGGAAGGCAGTTTTTGGAGCGATTGTAAATGATTCAATATTTATGTGACACAAAAATAATTTGTTATTGTATGTATTTACCTACTCTAAGAATATGAATAGATTAGTCTAAGGCCATGAGGAGTTGCCGTAAATTTATTAATGTTTTTAAGAAGTGGAGATAATGCTTGTCTGTAATAGAATGTAACAAATGTTATTTTGCTGGCCTATAAGACGCTGTATTTACATGAGAAATTTAGGGACTATATCCCACAATGATTTCCGAGCTGCCTTTTGGATGCAGCCTCCTTTCCATAATACCAGCACTTTCGACGCACTGTAATATTTGGATATTTGTTCTTTTAAGCACTTCGCATGTTATAATTAGTGATAGTGAGTTCGAATCTCTCATACTTATCGCGCTTGGCGTAACGGTTATAGTTGCTGGAAATGAAAACGAAGACCCGAGTTTAAATCCTGGATGAAGATGTTTGCCTTGAGACAGGCATGATTATATCTGTCCCCCCCACTAAGGGTTAATAGGATAGACAGGTTTTTTTTTACGTTAGTAAAGTAACCAGTATTGGAGAAAGGAAAACTAAATTCAAACCAGCTTTACTCTGCATAATAAGTGACCTTGTGAGACATTCTGTCGGTGGCGGAGGGGTTGGGTAAATACATACTTCTGATCTTGTACCGGACTAAGTAGTACTTAATAAATACCTATTTATTTCAAGCGCGGGAGTGGGGATGCGTTATGTTCCGGTGTTGTATACATTGTCGAAATGTCCAGGAGCTAAAAAGTTTAGCATATCTTTGAATAGAAAAGCAGTCTTTTCTATTGAACATTATTAACAATCTTATGTCAAAATGTTCGTCTATGTTCTGTCGTTGCTTTGGGCAAACTAATCCATCTGACTCTGACTGAATCAAGTTCATGATTAGACAGTTTGCATTTAGAATAGAGTTTCTGCTTCCGTGATGTAATCTTTGCTAATTACAAACATATGACAATCGATATGTGCATTCTCTGTAGATGTATTAAACATAAAAAATTCTAGTAGAATAGGTTCTCACGAAATGCTCGCATACAGATTTTGTTTTGCTTTGGTTTCTTTATTTAATGGCATATCAACTATCGAGAGTTATTTAATGCTAAAGCCATCCTTCTAGAAGGACAATAGTGGCACTATTTAACACATAGCTGGTGGGTAAGGTTTTTTTTAAATACCTTTTCTAAGGGTATTAGCTCGAAAGTGAATACAATAAGACGAATCTAGTTCGAACACACTTGTTACGATGTTGCAGTCCGTGTGTGTAATGAACACTAGCCTACAAAAATATTTCAATAAAATCTGATGATATAAAAAGAAAATATTCAGTCATTTATTTATACTTTTAGAATTATTATAATGCAATCAAAACCAATGCTATAACGTAAGAAAAAAAGAATATAGTCTTGACCTTGCTAAGTAAAAACTTTATTATCTTAACTATTAACCGTTATTTGTCTCTGCCTCCCACCAGGCAGGACTTGACACAAGGTCAATGACCCAAAAGGTCGATTATAGTGGGGATTAGGGGAGAGGAAGGTCGGGCATGAGCTGAGGCTTGAGTCCTGCTGGACTATGCTGATCATCGACTCACTTAGTGCAATGTGGGCCCGATGGACCTAGCTGGACATGGACCCAAATCTGGGTTAAAACACAGATGCCTGATTATAGCTTAAACTGGACAGCGAGGTCCGGTGCTATACAAAGGTGACAAAGGTCTTAGTAATGCAGCTCGCCTACCCGAAGGTGGCACAGTTGAAGTCGGGGGCCTTTCGGCCACAAGTCTGCCATTGAACATTGACCGTCCGGCACAGATGTCAGACAGTCCCCTGAAAAGCCTCAGCTTGAAGCACAGCGGCTGATCTTAGCTATTAGCCTTTGTTTACGTATAAGCTATATGGGGACATTTTGGATCGAAATTACAGCAAGGTCAGGCTGAGAAACAAGGGAAGATTCAATGTTTCAAAAACATATCGACGCCTTGTTTTTCAGGTGAAAAAATCGACTTAAAAGGTCGTTCATTACACAAGTAAATACCGTAATATTAAATCTTGCCAATTTGTTTTTATTTGAAGCATAAAATATATCATTGAAAACTGAAAACGATTTTAATTGCAACCTCATTAATCATTTTCCAATTTTTGCATTTCAGATAGAGTGTTTGTCCGTCAATTATATGGATGTGTGTATATCTACTTTTTTTTATATAAGAATCACTACACTCATGTTGCCAATCTTACAAATGCTCGAAAGCATTACATTTAAATATTTAAGTATGTATTTACCCAACCCCTCCTCCATAAGGTCAATTTTCCTTCTTTTAGAGTCCAGTCTACCCTAATATTTACCGAACCCCCTCCGCCACATGCTCAAGGTCAATTTTTTAGCGGTGTACAGCTGGTTTGAATTTAGACTTTGTTTTTCTTAGAACCCAGTCTGCCCTGATATTTTCCCACAACGGAGGAGAGAACAGATGTGATGAAAGGCCAATTTTTAAGCGAAGTACAGCTAGTTTGAATTTAGACTTAGAGCCCAGTCTGCTCAATATTTACCGAACCACTCCGCCACATGCTGGATGCGACACAAAGTTAATTTTTAAGTGGAGTACAGCTGGTTTGAATTTACTTTTTCTTCTCTTAGAGTCCAGTCTGCCCTAATATTTACCGAAGCCTCTGCCACATGCTGGATGTAACGCAAAGTCAATTTTTTAGCAGTGTACAGCTGGTTTGAATTTAGACTTTGCCTTCTCTTAGAACCCAGTCTGCCCAAATATTTTCCCATAACTGAGGAGAGAACAGATGTAGCACGAGGTCAATCTTTTATACGGTTTGAATTCAGAGATTTCCTTCTCATAGACTGATTGCCATATCATGGCTAAAGGACCTAGTGTCCTATTTATAACTGTAGCACTAAGTAGTTTATAACTAAGCTTAGTTTAGTTTAGCACAACAGAAGTATAGAGCACTCGGTGATAATTGAATTCTCAGTTAATTTCCGCCAGTTTGGATCGCTATTTCACTACGCAAGGCGCCTGCTGTAGCAACAAGCAAGGTTAATTATTTAAACACTAACATATAAGTATTAACTAATTTTTACTAATTTTTACTAATTTTACTAATTTTACTAATTTTTTTTACTAATTTTACTAATTTTTACTAATTTTTTTTTTACTAATTTTTACTAATTTTTAAACATCATTCAAAATCTTGACTTTCAACTGGATCGAAAGTTTAGTGTTGGTTGATAAATAAGGTCTTCCATCTTATCAAACTAATTCTAAAAAGTTATCTCGTCTAAAATGGGTTTCATAGAGTTAAAGATCTTTTAAAACTGGTATCAAAATTAAGTAAATGTATTTTTATTCACAATTACATCTTTATTCTGAGATGAGAAATTTCTATTTTGAGTTTTTAAATCTGAACATATTTGTTAACATCATGTCGCCTATCATTATGCAACGTTGGTTTAACTTTCCCATTTCCATAAATTATGTTTGCCACACCGGCTGTCCGACGCATGATACTTCCTTTTCAGATATAGAGGCAGATTGCCATGTATTTATTCATCAATTTATCGTTGACCCGTATAATATTAAATATGACACAAATACAAATAAACAATACTCCAGGATGGAAACGACATTATCTCTCACATCAATCAATAAACAGTAATACATCAGTTAACGCTCTAGATACATTCCTAATAAAGCAGTGCCAAACCGAACAACACTATACGGGGTCATTACTATTCAGTACAAAGAATAATACGAGCTAGATAAGATATTTTGTAATAAATGATACGAACACGAATGAAGTTGAAATCACTAAACAATTGTAAAATCCAGTCTCACTGCTTGCTCAGCCTCCAAGTATTCAGAACTTGAAATAATCTTAGCCAATCTGATGTTACACAATGTGAACTTTAGGTATGAGTGCCCTGGGTATGATGATAAACTACATCTGGTGGAGAGACTCCAGTTCTTGAGATCTGGAAAGTATGGAGTCACTTCTTCGTTCCGTTTACTCCCGGTTCCTCGCTGTAAAAGTTTCATGTAAGGATCACATAGATATCTCTGAGATAATGTTTTAAATGATTTTGAACTACTTTGGCTCTTAGGTATTTCGTATTGGCCAGCTCAAAATCATTGTGAAAATACATTTTTGTACCTTTTATAATTAGAGAGTGTTAAACTGACTCTTGTATAAAATAAGCTACCATGGATTGACATACTGTAAAACCAACGAATTATTTAATTGCTTGAAAATCACGGCGACTGGATTGGAATATTTGAAACCGTAAATTATCAGTATTAATAAGAACTACTTAAAGCTATAGTTGTTTGTAGATTATTATTATTATTGTTGTTGTTGTTGTTGTTACTAATGTTATTATTAGTAGTCGACACTAAAGGTGCCTGAAGAAAGGCTTTGGCATGAAATAACTCAAGGTTTAACATACCTTAAAACCAATAAACCACCCAACTATATATATATATATATGTGTGTGTGTGTGTGTGTGTGTGTGTGTGTGTGCGCGCGCTGGAAAAAGAAACAACCTATGTGCCGTCAACGAAGCCTTCATCAGATGATAACTGTATTGTCAGGTATGGTTTCGGGGCCAAAGTATCATTACTACTAACTTCTATGTAATTAGTAATGATACTTTGGCCCCGAAACCATTACAGTTACTTAGATTAATACCAGATTTTCTTAGCTTTCTCTCACATTGTGGGAATGCCAGATCAAAATGCAAACTCTTTGTAAAGACCTTTGTTATATTCACAACTTTCCAGCAACAAAGCGTTAATTCAATTATACAAGATTTGAATTTAGTGACTAGATGACACGTCACTACCCTGAATGAGAATAGAATTTCCGTGTAATTTACGTGCCAAGTCAGTGTACAAAATCTTAATAATTAATCGTTAATTCAATGATGCTAATTTGAATTATAAGACGAGTTGATAACATCAAATTCGATTGTAAAATCAAGACGACTTTCTGCGTAGTTCAATTTCAAACGACTATTTTTAAAATGGTAACCCATACCAGCAACAAATGAATCCTATGTACTGTGAGAAGCTCCTGACTGGATTTCTTCAATCGATTTTCAGTCTTGCTATGATATTTACGTTGTTATCGACACAGGGGACCAATTTTAGTGACATGGCTCTGCATTATTTTATAATATATATATATATATATATATATATATATATATATATATATATAGAAACAAATCTTATTAAATGTGATAAACAAGGAACGTCTGTTTAATTTTTCCTTACGAGACGACATATATAAGTACTAAGGGAATGTAAAATATCTCCATTATCTTTTCTTCCGGGTTGAAGATCTTTTGCTCGTTTTTTCAAGATGTGGAATAAGTAATCACCTCCAGCTGCAATGCACTTGTTGTACCGTTCCAACAACTTCTGGAAGGCCCTATCAAAGTCCTCTTGTGTGAGCGTGTCAATGACCTTCATCACAGCCTCTTTCATCTCCTCAATTGTCTCATAACGAAAGCCTCTGAGCTTAGGGAATAACCAAAAGCCACAGGGAGTAAGGTCTGGCCTATAGGGAGGGTGAGGAACTGTCTTGATGCTCATCTTGGTCAAATAGTCCGTGACAAGGATGGAGCTGTGGACTGGTGTATTGCCCTGCTGGAAATCCCACTGACCCGATTTAAAGAGTGCTGGCCTCTTCCGACGGAATCTCTACCTGAACTCCCTTAAAACCCTAACCCTAACCCTTTGGTCAATCAACTCTGGTATATTGACTTGCTTACTCCTCCAACACCTCTCATCATCCCTCATAGACTCCCTGCCTTCCTTGAATCTCTTATGTCTCTCAAAAACTCATGCTCGATTCATGCAAGATGCTCCAAAAGCAGTCTGAAGCATTCCATACGTTTCTGTGGCATTTTTTTCCAAGTTTAAAAACAGTGTCCTCCCGTCGAGATTGCATTTTTGAAATTCACCAGCTGTGACAATCAGGCTTTAGTAGGGTGTATTCCAATTGCTGCTGTAGCTGTTGATTTGAACCTGAAATCCTAAAAATTGGTCAGTCATCTCATAAGATGTCTAGCAATAACATACTGTATTTTCAAGAGTCCACTTGTATAGCAATAACATACTGAATTTTCAAGAGTCTACGACAATTTTAAATGCCTGTACAAAAAAAAAAAAAAATCTGGAAAATTATTGAAGGCATCACGTATGTTTACATTCGTTGTATATGTTGATTATCTCAAGCTAAAAGATATTTATTGTGAGTTTTATTTCTATAATCAGTACCACTTGGTTGCTCCACATGGAAGTTCTCAAAATGCTCAGAAAAAAAAAAAAAACTAGATAGGAACTATATTAGGATGCTGCGTGATATTTTGAATAAATTCTAAAACAGCACTCTACAAATTAGTTGCTATACGGCTACTTTACTCTTGTCTCACAAATCCACCAAGTAAGACTACTGGACACACTGGAGAAGTAAAGATGAACTTATAAACGACGTTCTCTTCTGTATTCATACACACGGACACACTAGTTTTGGCCGACCAGCAAAAACTTACATTCATCAGATCTAGGGCCGTCTAGAAGACTTACGGGAGCAATAGTCGATAGGGAAGGATGGTGAGAGAAAGATAGAGAGAGTCAAAGAAATCCATGCTGTTGGCACGCTTTGATGATGATGCTGATGATGATTAAGATCTCAAATATCTATAATCGTTGTTTGCAGCTATTAATGCTTAAGATACTGGTGTTATTTGGTATTATAGATCTAATAGTGGTAGGAATATATGTATATATCTTCCGTGCAATTTAGTTTCACAACTGCGTAATGAGAAATTATGTTAATATGATAGCATAAAGTATTATTCAACAGAAAAATACTTGATGTTACCATAATAATGGAATCTCTTATAACATCGTAGTAAGACGATGTTGCTAATACATTGAAAAAAGCTTCGTTTTCAGCTTAAAAATTGAAAAAATTAGGACCAAATATTAACATAAATACAAATACAAAAAATTGACAAATAGTTTTCTAATTCTTTTAATCATACATTATCATCAATTTTTTTGTCCAAATATTGTCAATCTGAAGGTATGTAAATATGTTAAAATCATAGTAATTCTATAAATTTGTTATTTCATTTTGAATTTCCTATTATTTGAACTTTATCATTTATCATGTAATATATACATCTTTTGCAATAGAAACAGTTACTACACTTGGATCTCAAACTTGGATCTCAGCGCAAAGGTCGATGAGCTACCCTGTTTTGATTTTGATGAGCTACAGTCTTTCGGTTGCAGTATTTGAAAAAGGGTTTCATGTGCAGAGACAAGGCCAGAAAAAAACCTGGTCCTTGTGATCGCTGTGATGCAAGCATTAAAACACCCTAGTTTCCCACCCCGACACAGTAAAGGAGGTACTGTCACAGAGTTGAAATCTCCAGGAACAGGCTTGTTTCTTTTCCCTATTTCTTGTTCGAAGATAAGAACTCAGCACCATGACCTGCCCGAAGATGAGAACATATCCGAGGGAGAACAGATACTAGCATCCAATCCATACCCAGAGGCCGAGTAGAGGAGGTGTGTGACTTTGTAGCCCTTGACAAAGGGTACAGATACGACACATTGATTCTAATTAACAAGTTAGAAGTGCCTTCATCTATTGTAGGTGGACATCAGTAAAAAAAAAGAGACATTTATTCTGGTCTCTATCTATAAAACACAAAGGAAAAATAAAATTAAACAGATTTTTTTACATGTAGTTGTTCTCAAATCTTTTCACATCACTCCGTTTCTTGTCACTTAGAGTCTGGTCGAATCAACCGAAAAGGACATCGAAACGAGGTTAACGAAAGCATGGACAGCTATCAATAGGCTATCGATTATATGGAAATCAGACCTAACCGATAAAATGAAACGCAGTTTCTTCCAGGCAGCGGTCACATCGATACTGCTATATGGATGCACTACATGGACGCTAACAAAACGGCTGGAGAAGAAACTAGATAGCAATTACACAAGAATGCTGCGTGCAATCCTGAACAAGTCCTGGTAGCAACACCCCACAAGACACCAACTGTACGGCCACCTGCCCCCTATCACGAAAACTATTCAAGTTAGACGAACCAGACATGCAGGACACTGCTGGAGAAGCAGGGATGAACTCATAAGAGATGTACTCTTATGGATCCCCACACATGGCCGCGCAAAAGCAGGACGACCAGCTCGAACATACATTCAGCAGCTATGTGAGGATACAGGATGTTGTCCTGAAGACCTACCTAGGGCGATGAACGATAGGGAGGAGTGGCGAGAGAGGGTCAGGGATATCCGTGCTGCCAGTACGATATGATGATGATGATGATGATGATGATGGTTAATGAATTCGCTCAAAACTATAAAGAGAGTGCTATGCTAGCAATAATACATTTTATGTTAGAATATTGCAGTATAATTGGATGTTTCAAGAGAATGTTGTCACTTGATTCCGATGATGGAAAGTTAATGACAGACCTGTTGGTCACAAAAATCATTCACATTTATTTACCCATGTTACATTCACATCTTTGGACTGAGAGAAAGGAAAATGTGGAATGGCTTTGCTCAGTCGAAAAGAGACACCTTTTCGTCGATGAGAGGCGTCTCTTAAGTCCTAAACTACACCACTTTACTCTCCACCCCCAAAAGACACTTTGGTCAAACACACACACACACACACACACACACACACACACACACACACACACACACACACACACACATATATATATATATATAGATATATGTATATATATATTGGAATTGTTATTGTTATTAAATTCTTATCTCTCGAAGTCCTACGTGACTGCCTTTAGCCAATGAATAAACAACCACGCGAATAAACAACTTCTTCAAATGTCCAACGCAGCTGCCATCCAGAGTACCGAAGTTAGTGGCTTATTACATCATAGCGTTTCTTTCTTTCGTTTTTATGCAATTTGAGTGGAAAATTCATTTTTTCTTCACTACATTTATGACAAAATTAAAACCGAGAAGTGATTGTGTTCCTGTCATTCACAGTTTTGAAAGAAAGTAATACCAACCGGTTATCTATTTTTTTTCTGGTAGATAATTTATATTTGAAATATTCCTTTCTTCTTCTTCTTCTTCTTCTTCTTCTTCTTCTTCTTCTTCTTCTTCTTCTTTGTTTCTTTTTATGTCAACTTTATTCTTTATGCATTCTTTTATATTATATTATTTGATATTATATAGTATAAGATGAATACCACTCAGTTTCAGCAGGTGATATTTTAAAAAAATAATACTAGTTGAAAATTTGAATGTTATTAAAACTTTATTCATATCTCCTATTTCTCCCAGTTACAAACAACTTTATTTTCGTTCAAGCCAGCTGTACTCTGCTTAAAAATTGACCTAGTGTCACATCCAATATACGGAGGGGTTGGGTAAATACATACCAAAATATTTAAATCCAATGCTTTCGACTACTTGTAAGATTGGCAACATGATTGTAGTGAGTCTTATATAAAAAAGTAGACACACTTATCCACGTGATTGACGGACAAACACTCTATCTGAAATGCAAAGATCGGAAAATGATTAACGAGGTTGCAATTAAAATCGTTTTCAATTTCAAGGAAATATTTTATGCGTCAAATAAAAACGAATGGCCAAGATTTAATATTACGGTATTTACTCGTGTAATGAACGACCGTTTAAGTCGACTTTTTCACCTGAAAAACAAGGCGTCGATATGTTTTTGAAACATTGAATCTTCCCTTGATTCTTGGCGTGACCTTGCCGTAATTTCGATCCAAAATATCCCCACATAACTTATATCTAAACAAAGGCTAATAGCTAAGATCATAAAGTTTTTACTTGCCATTGTTATTTAAAACACCTGTGCACGTAATATTGTGTTAAGTTATAAATGTTTTGTAAAAGAAACTTGTAACAACTTATTTCAAACTTCCTATATTTAAAGCGTAACCGGAAATTACATGATGAAAGAATTCTCTCATTGGTCATTTTTATTTCGGTCGTGAAAGAGAGCACATGATAATTTAATCTATGATTTCACGTCCCTAAGATGGCGGAACTAAAAGTGAATATTCGATAATTTATGTTGTGGGAGTTTTAGAATCACGAAAACGCTACAGAAACAGGTAAGGAAATTTGAAGGCTAAGGTGTCATTACTGACCGCCAAGTCAGAAACTGGTTTTCAAAGTTTCATCGTGGAGATACTTCATTGAGAGATGAAGCCAGACCAAGATGCTCATCAGACCTCAATCAAGATGCTTTAAGAGAATCGGTAGAATGTAATCGGCGCAAAAGAAATCGAGAATTGGCACTTGACCTCAACACACCACAATCTACTACTTGCCATAACTTAAAAAGATATAGGAAAAGTGAGCAAACTGGGTATTTGGCTTCCTCATATTATTAGTGAGAATAATAAGAATGATTGCATATCCATAGCGACACAAGTATTCTTTCAAGGCGGAGAAATTACCCGTTTTTCAAGAATATCATTAAAAGTGACAAAAATAGGTTTATATGATAATTTTCAACGCAAAAAGCAATGGATTGACTGGATTAATCTCTGCAATTTTTAGAAACGTTATGCTGTGTCTGTGGTGGGATCACAGTGGTATATTTCTTTTTGAGTTTTTCACCAGCTGTGACAATCAGACACTCAACGCAGACTTAAAATCTTCCCAGAAAACGCCCCGCACTCATAAATAGGAGAAACGTTGTGCTTCTCTATATGATAACGCAAGACCACATTCAGCAAGAATCATGCAGGAAAAATATTTGATTTAGGCTGGTCTGTTCTACCCCATTCAGGATATTGACCAGACTTTGAACTAAGTGATTTTTATCCTTTTCGTTCTCTATAAAATGTTCTGAATGAGAAAAGATTTTGTCAAGAAGATCAGGTGAAACATTTGTGGAAATTTTCTTGCGCTCGAAACTTGCTGAATTTTCCTTGAGAGGAATCAACAAGCTACTTGATAAATGATAAGAGGCGATTAAAAAATGACGAATAGCCTATTGATTGAAATGAATTCATTCATGAATAAATCATATTTTAGTAAATCGGAAATTATTTACGACTCAACACAATATCTTCAAATATTATAAATAGTAAATAAATTTACGTAAAAACAGCATTATCTGAGATTAGTTGAACATTATTTAGAACTTTTGAGATAATGTCATGTGATTTTATTATAAATAGAAGTAAATAATGTCTCCCAAATGTACTTAATTAATTATATACGTTTGGTTGGTTTGTTAGTTGGTTGGTTGGTTGTGTTTTATGGCATATCAAACATTGTGGGTTACTTAATGCCGAATCTTGTCGATACATATAATTTTTAAGAGCATAGGTTGTAAGTAACATTTTAAATAAGCCAGAGCTCATTTGTTTTCACTGTTCAATGGTTTTAAGTATTGCTATTTATTGTTTGCACACAGTTAAATGTTTCAAGTATTTTTATTTTACACTAATAGTTCCCAATTACGCACAATTAAATGGTTTCAAGTATAGTAAATAATTAAATATTTCTTTTTGACCTCTAGATGGGACTCTAACAGGTACTACCACTTCGGAACATAGTGGACCCGGGTGTAATAGCAATTAATGGTTACTCCACATTCCCCAAAGTGGTAGGACTGGAGGCTCGTCATCACATGCAGTTTAGTGTCATATCCAAGGCATGCTTGACCCTCTCCAGAAATGCAGTCGGCGTATTCCATTGGTCTTCAATTACATAAATGATTATTATATTATCAATGTTATCCTATTTACCAACCCCTCCGCTCGGGTAGGATATGACACAAGGTCAATTTTTAAGCGGAGTTTAACAGGTTTGAATTCAGAGTTTTCCTTCTCCTAGACTAGTTGCCTAACCAAGGCTGAAGAACCTAGTCTGTCCTACTATTTACCCATATCTGGAGGGAGAATAATTGGATTCATACCTTTCCCAAGGGTATTAGTGTTATGTGAAATGCAATCAGTCTCGTCCAGGATTTGAACTCGTGTCGCCGTGTTCATTTCCAACGACGATAACAATTACACCACGGGCACCTCCATATTATCAATGTTATTGTATGTCAGTGGTGGGGTTTTAGTATCGGTAGATCCAAATAGCCTCGGTAGACAACATCAAAATCTAGACTACATTGTTTATTAACCGTATTACATCAATTTTAATAGTATCACAGTAGTTCTGATTGTTTTCTCTATACGCAATTGAATATTGAAGAAACATTTTTGTAAGCTCGTATGACAAAAGAATAGAAGTCGTTCATTTACCCGCAATGTATCATAAAAACACCTTTTGTGGCAAGAAATTAGGGGTCATTCATTACACGAGTAGATATGGTAAATGCTCAGAGAGAACTGGCATCTGTTTATTGTAAGAATTTTACGTTATCATTCACTAAACTTTGATGGTACATAAGTTTACGATTGTTCACAGTAGCTGCTATTACTCAGTGGTCGCTCATCTAAGCACTGACCAGGCCTTTATTGTTTAACTCCGATAACCTAATGATCATTGGTGCTTTTAGATTTGAACTTAAATAAAAAAAAAACTTTATCCATTTATTTTGAGCCGAGTCATTGGCCGAATGAGTACAGTGTTCGCCAATGGTCCGGAAGACTGGGGTTCAGTGCCAGATCGAGTCAAAGCAAAAACTCAAAAAATGCTACTTGATGCCGCCTTGCTTAAAACTCAGCATTATAAGGTAAGGATCAAGGGTAAAGTGGAGCAATCCAGGAAATGGAGTAGTGCCCTCAAATACACCTCGGTGTGGTACCTATTGAAAAGGAAGCCTTCGGGTCACTCTCGACTAAGGTCGCCAACTTTACTTTTACTTATTCTATAGAGAAGTCGAGGAAGAAAATTATCAGAAATGCCTTCGACATAAAATAATCCTTTGCATACATATATACATGTACAACGAATGTCACCAGATGATCGTATTCGTGAAACAATGAGTTATGAGTCATCAAACCTTTTTGTTTTTTCATTTTTTGATATTGTTATATCTTCTCTACACTTTTGCACTTTCATTTTCATTTCTTAATTTGCTGGCGTTTTGGTTTTACCGAACAGTAGGAGTTCAAATATATATATATATATATATATGAGGTGATGAATGATAGGGAAAAGTGGCGAGAGAGGGTCAGGGATATCCGTGCTAGCAGCACATGATGATGATGATGATGGTGATATATATATATATATATATATATACCATATGAAAGAAAAACCTTTAAAATTACTCATATTTTTGTAATAATATTTTATTTCTGCAGACCCAATATTCTTTTAAAATGTTAGATCTGCATCTTCAGACAATGAAATAATGTGAAATTTCAAATGAAGATTTAGAAAAACTTACAAAATTCCGGTCACCCTATTTCCCTAACCCAAATTTCATATTTTTTATATAAAGACCAGACCATTGTTTTTCCTGACTGGTTGACAAATGACATTCAATTCCTTTATCAAGATGTATCAATTGTTGACTCCTCTTTCCTTTTCACCTCATATATCAGAAAAGTGATAAGTTTCCATACACACATAAACATGTTATGTTTGAGTGTGTATGGAAATTTATCACTTTTCAGATATATCATAGACTTCAAAGATGGTATCACATACACATAAACAAAATATGAAAGTAGCAAAATATTCTCGTGCAGAAAACGTTATCAACAAACCGTGACCGAATTTCACTTGAAGCTACTTTTAGTTTAGTATTGATATACTTAGGAAAGGCATGTAACTATATATTTATGTTTTGTCCAATAGATGATGAACATTGTCTCGTTCATGTATTACTGAAATGGGAAACAGAAAAAAAAAAAAAGATTGGTGTGAACTCAATGAAACTACTTTAAAGTTAACTTCTACCCACGGAGTACTTACAAAAAAGCTGTTACACTCATTATAAACCTTAACAAGAACAAGGTAACACACAGAGACACACAATCACATGCACGTACACGCATATATATATATATATATATATATATATATATATATATATATATATATATATATATATATATATATATACATGACAGTATGTTTGAAAATAATGGCTGATTTTATTACACACTTTAATGTTAAAAATGGACATCATTTTTAAAACAACTTAATATATACATTCAAAATTTACGAAAGCGTTAATTGCATATCGTTTACACGATTGTTTTGGTGCATTTATCCGACATTAATTTCAATAATGCAAATGCCGAAAATGAATTAAAGCAAATGTTATCTTCTTGAGCAAATGATTCTAAATATCGGTGACGTGATCTCGCAATATGGAATATTAAATTGGTTTCAGTCGACGTCTGATAGTTTTTACGGTCCTAAATGACGTCATTACTGCGACAAAATGGCGTTGATAATGTTTATGAAGTAAAAAAGAATGATTATGAGCGAAAGAGATGGCGGTAGACCAAATGAAAAAGTGACCACAAAATGAAAAAAGTAAGATGAAAGAAAATATTAGTGAAAATAAAAATGATAGACGATTAGTCGTTTAAAAAATAAAAAATGAAATGTTATTAATGCTACTAGTGTGTAAAAACAATTACAAATATAGTGCCAATCGACCAGAGATAAGGTAAAGGCTAAGTTATAGGTGTGATTTGGACTTCTTCAACATCAATTGCTCTTGTGTCTTCGTCTCTTATAAAGCTCGTATAAAAAAACAGCTTTTCTCGGATCAAAACAGAAGATGAGTTCAATTCTCGAGAGTTCCATTCTCGAGAGTTCAATTCTCGAGAGTATATCCTTTATTATTGTCTCTGATATTCACAGTTCCTCGTCCTCGTAGAAATGACAACATGAATTTGTTGCAATAAAAGAAATTGAAAGACGAAAGAAAATGGTAATTATCAATAATAATCTTGCTGAAATTGACATATTTATTTCTAGGAAATTATTTTCTATTTATGATAACCAGATAAGACAACATTAATTTTGATTTCTATTATTTACTAATCGTAGCTTAGATTTGGTACAAAGGCCAATTATGGGCAACTCAGGATCTAACTCACATCTTTGGAGCATTAATTCTCAAGAGTAGTTTGCTAACCAGTACACGACGACAATGCCCTAGATCGCTTATGGGTTTTGTTCTTAATTGGTCACCCATCTAATTACTGACGAGAAAGATTGCTGCTCAACATGACTTATCTAACAGAAAGCGTTGCTTTAGGCGTGAATTGATCGTAAGTCTTTCTAAATTAATAAGAGCAGTCTACAAGGGCACAAATATGGCGAACTTAGTGATGATTCACATCGCTACTTAGTTGTAAGTAATCTACAAGACTAGTTTGTGAACAATTACACGTCGCTAATTATGTGAGGCGTACTTAAATATCAAGCATAGATTTGATACAACGTCACAAGTATGGGGCATCAAGTAAATGTTGGTTGGTTGTTTGGGTTTTATGGCATATTAACCTTTGTAGGTTATTTAATGCCAAATCCATTTTAAAACAAATAATCAGTTCTATTGATAACAATTCAGTTTAGCATGAATACACAGTTTAATTGTCAAAAATATTTCTATTCCAAGCTATTCAGTTTAGTCAAACCGTTCTAATTCAGCTAATTCAGTTTAGTATAAGTCCAGATTTTGTTTACACACAGTTAAATGTGAAAACAGTTCTATATTAAACAATTCAGCTTAGCGTAAGTAGAGTTTCAGTGTAAAAAATAGTTCCATTTCAAACAATTCAGTTTAGCGTAAGTATGCAGTTTGAATGTAAGTACACAGTTTAATTGTCAGAAATATTTCTATTTCAAGCAATTCAGTTTAGTCAAACAGTTCTAATTGAAACAATTCAGTTTAGCATAAGTATGCAGTTTAGTTCTAATTGACCCATAGATAGGACCCGATCAGGTGCAACCATTCCGGACCAGAGTGGACCTGGGAGCAATGGCAATGAAGGGGTGCTCCACATTCTCCAAAAGCTCTAGTATCACCGGAACCTCACCATCAAATTGTTTAGTGTCATATCTAGGACACTCGTTGGGGGTACCCCTCTGCGGAAGTGCAATCGATGTATTTTACAGCCCCAGCCGACAGAGCAATACAGAGTTAAATATCAAAACAGTTTTATTTCAGATAATTTAGTTTAGCATAAGTACACAGTTTAGATGTCAAAACAGTTCTATTTCGAACAATTCTGTTTAGCATAAATACACAGTTTAAATGCAAAAAACAGTAAAGTCAAGAAACCACGGTTTAGTTCTATTTAACCCATAGATAGGATCCATATCAGGTGCTACCACTCCGAGCCAGAGTTGACCTGGGAGCGATGGCAATAAAGAGGTACTCCGCATTCCCCCCAAGTTCCAGCATTACTGGAACCTCACTATCAGATTGTTTGGTGTCATATCCAGGCCACTCTTGGGTGGGTGGGTGGTGGGTCTTACCCTTCTGCAGAGAAGCAGTCGGTGTATTCTTCAGCCCAAGCCGACTGGGCAAACATCAAGTGGAGATTGAACTCATTACTCAATAGAATGATTGAAATGAATATTCTAATCATTAGTAATTCTATACTAAACAATCTTTTCGTAAAAGTGATTCTCTTTTTGTGTCCTAGCTTTCTTTATTGTTAGATTAGACGACATTCCCTTTAACATGATCGTTACTTGAACTTTTGAAAGCAGATGGTAAGAAAGTAGACTTATATCGGGTTTTTATTTTTTATATATTATTATCTCCTTTTCTCTTGACGCACACCTTACTCTCATAGGTAGATATGAACAACGGTATTATTATTATTATTTAACTCGTTTGAGTTTTTCACACCAGCGGCAGCAGATGGTTTCCCATTGGAGTTTGAATGACAGCGAGTCCCCTTAAATCTCCAAGGACTCTTCTCAGTATTCTGACCGATCTTAAAAATGCTGTAGTTTGGATGGTCTCAACTCATCCTCTTATTTCCAAGTCCCCCAGTCCCTGTACCGATCCTTCGATGGCTATAGCGAGCGCGAAAGTTATAATTGGTATCACCGTCACTTTCATGTTCAATGTTTTTTTCAGTTCTCTAGCCTATCTTTCTTTTCACTTTCCTTTAGTTTTACTCTGCGGTTCTCTATTTGGCAAGTTCTCTTTTTTTATTGTTGATTATCACTAAGTCTGGTCGTCTGGCCAAAATTAGATGATACGTTTGTATCTCGAAATCCCACAAAATTTTCCCGTCTAATTTTTTTGGACGGATTCTGGATTGTGCATTTACCATTTGTTTGTATGGTCATATTCAATTTTCTTGCACAATTCCCAGTGAATAACCTTTCCCACCCAGTCGTGTCTAGTCTTATATTCTTTTTGCTCTAATTTACTGCTTTAGCATATTATGTGATTGATCGTTTCGTCTCTATTCCCACATAATGTACATCTGCTATTTTTTGTGTCTTGTCAATTCTTGCTTTGTCATAGTTAGTCCTTATGGCGCTATTTTGCTCATAAAGTTGCCCTTTCTTAGCCATGTCAAAGTTTTCTTGTGTAATATTTCGTTTGTTTGTCACTTGAAATGTTAATAGAGTTGTTTTTCTTCCCATTTTTGTTTTCTGGTTATTTTTGTTCTTTTGATACTTGTGTTGTTTTTATTGTTTCTGGTGGCTGTAATTAGTCTTCCCCCCACACTTATTATGTAGTCCTCTTGTTGTATCGATGGATATCTTGAATGCCGGCGGTCCTCTTCCTTCTTTTCTTGACACATACAGTCCGTCTACGTCATTTCTGGGATGTAAGGCCTTATGCATCGTCATGAGTTTTTTTGTTCTCCAGTCCATTTGTTGAAGTTCTTTTCTAATCCACTTTAAGAATATTCCCGAGTATTTTACGAGGGGGACTGCCCAGGTATTTATCCCTTTGATGAGATTTCTGCTATCTTGTTTGTTTTCGAATAGTTTTCTCGTTCTCCTGAGGTATTCTTTTTTTCTTTTTTCTTTCATCTCCGCATGTTTGATGGTGTCCGGTTCCAATATTCCCATGTATTTGTATGTTTCCTTTTCTCTGAGCGTTCTGATTTTTCCCTGATTTGGTAGTTCTATTCCTTCCGTCATTTTTAGTTTTCCGCTTTTCATTATGGCACATTTTTCTATGCCAAATTCCATTCCTACATCTTCACTGAATTTTCTCAATGCCTGTATTAGGGTTTCCAGTTCTTTTTCCTTCTTGGCAAACCGTTTGATGTCGTCAATGTTCATTAGGTGGTTAATTTCTTCATGTGATTTATGAAGTTTGCATCTGCCAGTGCATTTCCTAAGTATTGTGACTCAGTGGCGTCATTGCTATTACAAATCGTAATAGTAATAGCGCATTTCCCTAGAAGATACCGCTGTGGATTTTCCTCTCAGGTAAGCTTTTTCTCCCTGCTGTCAGTTTTTCTTTCCAGTTTTCCATGGCATTTTCGATAAACTTTATAACTTCGCCGGATTTGTTGTACATTTTGAGACAGTCTATTGTCGAAATTTGCGAGACCATACCATATGCCTTTTTATGCCATAGCTAGATTTCTACGTCTCGTTTTGCTCTCTTTGAGGATGTGTTGATCAATGTATAGTAGCTGTCATGTTCTTCTCGTCCCCTTGCGGCATCATTTCTGTTCCTCGGGGAACAGCCTGCGACTTATTAGTGAATAGTAAATCTACTCTCTCTTTTGTGTCGTTGGTGTTTTCCACATCATCGGTAGGCGCATTATGGGTCTGTAGTTGATGGTAGTTCTTTCTTTTGCGTCTTTTTGGATCAGGGTGATCTTTCCTTTGGTCAAATATTCGAGTGTGTCTATTTCTTGTAAGCATCTATTCATTTCGATAGCCAGTATGTCGTGGATGGAAGTGAATTTTTTTAAGCCAACATCCATGTATGCTATCATGGCCTGGCGTTTTCCAATGTAGTACTTGTTTGGGTGTTGCTTTGACTTAATCAAGGTGTATTTAAGCCTTAGGTCCTTTTTCGACTCCTCTTTTCCCATATTATTATTATTATTATTATTATTATTATTATTATTATTATTATTATTATTATTATTATTATTCCTTGCGAGTTTTTCATACCAGCGTTAGCTGATGGCCTTTCACTGGAGTATTCTGGCCAATCTTAGTCATGCTGTAGTTTGTATAGTCTCGGCATGTCCTCCGATTTCCTGCACTTATGGCTCCCTTAAAAAAGAATTTGGTGACCGTTCCGAGCGCACCAATTATAATCGGTATCATTGTCACTTCCATGATTCATTGTCTCTTTTATGTTTTTTTTTATTTTTCACTCTGTGGTCCGCCGGGACGGCAAAGTCTACTATTCTACAGGTACTAATTTTTTTGTTAATTATCACTAGGTCTGGTTTTCTGGCCTGGATTAAGTGATGTGTTTGTATCTCAAAATACCAGAGAATTTTGAGTATCACATTCACCAGGATTGATTCTGGTTTGTGTATATACCATTTGGTAGTTTTGTCAAATTTTAATGCCTTACACAATTCCTTGTGGATCAATCTCTTCACTCAGGCGTGTTTAGTCTTGTACTTCGTTTGTACTAGTTTGCTACATTCGCTTATTGTGTGATTAATCGTTTTGTCCCTATCACCACATAACTTACACTTACTATTAATTTGTGGCTTGTCTATTTTCGCTTTAACATAGTTGATCCTTATGCCGTTGCTTTGTACTGCTGTCAGTAGAGGTTCAATTTATCTTAATGTTTTCCTTTCTTAGTCATTTCTAGGTCTTCTCAAGTGAGATTCCGTCAGTTTGTCGCTTGAAATATCCATATAGTTGTTTTTCTCCCCATTTCTGTTTCTTTTGTTGCTGTTGTTCTATTGATCTCTATGTTTTTTGTCCTGTTTCTAGTCGCTGTAATTCTTTGTTCTTTTTTATGTAGTTTTTGAGTCGTTGTATTGATGCATTGATGATATCTTAAATGTTTCCTTCTTCTTTTTTTGTTCTATTGCAGATAAATTGCTTTTGACAACGTTTAGCTTAATTTAAGTAAAATTTCACAAGCATGGGTCCTTTAAAGAGGATTGAACTCATGAAGATTTTTTTATAATACAGATAATGTGGTTGTTTTAGATAGATTTTAAATGAAAAGCAAAGATAATGAAATAGACATCATTCAAGTCTTCATAGAAAGGTACTTGTCATATTAATAAAACTAAGCAGCATTGGGATACTCCTAATAAAGAAAAAAAAAGAATAAAAAAAAAAAAACGTTTACATGCTGTGTTTTTGAAAAATTATACCAATTAATTATATAAGTTATGGCAGTTAATTTGAAATGCCTTCTCAAAGAACCCTTTTTTTGCGGAATTGGAAAGGAATCGATATTTTTAGTGAGATATCTGATTTAGAGTCCTATTTAGAGGAAGCTTTATCGCCCCAGTTCTTCTCGTTCTTCAGTTATGCGATGACAGATATATGAACAAAAAAAACATTTAGTAAACTATAGGAAGATAGGCTTAAGTGCTACTATTTTCTTTATCAATGTAGCTGTTCTGAGCCCAATCTTGCAATGTAGCTGTTCTGAGCCCAATTTTGCAACACCTGGGTTATATTCGCAAGTAGAATATTTCCAAAGTGTAGAGCTATTTTTTAATAGCCAGATGGGGTTTTTAAGATACTGCCGATGCAAAATTTAACCCTTTGTTTTTTTACACAATGGAAAAGCATATGGTTTATCACTGCAAGATTGATTGATTTGAATGATTTGTCAACCCGTCAAGAGGTTAAGGAATCACTTTCATCATAAGTTCATATTTACATTTTTTGTGTTATTGTTTATTAACTGTTTTTGCTCATGGTTTTTCTAAATGCGAATAATTTCTATACAGATCTCTTTGACTCATAGATAGGACCCTAATAGGTACTACCATCAGAGTCGGAGTGGAACAGGGAGTAATGGCAATGAAGAGGCATTTTACACTCACAAGAATTTTATAATGAGCCTCACCATCAGATGCAGTTTGGTTTCAAACCAAGGACACACCTGGTTTTTTTGTGGGGGTGTCACCTGTATGGACCGGGGGACGGAGGAAACGGGTCGCGTGAGTTGGGAACCGGAAGAGGAATTCGTGGGCGTTATGAACATTATATAAACATCCAGTTTCAACCCCCAAAAGACAGGCAGTCAGTTAAGAGAAGCGGGCATTCAGATCAAAAGCCGCTTTGGGCACGACTCTGGGAGGCCAAGTGGCCACATGTCGAAAAGATGGTTTAGAATATATGGTGTCAGTATAGCAGTCCTTTGTCAGTTTTAGTCTCTCTGTGTCTCTCTCACACTCGCAACCAATTTCGACCATATCGTAAATAAACATGAAGTTTATATTTCTATAAACAAGTGTTATGGTCCTTCATTCAGTCCGGCTATACAAGAAAAGGAACGGAACGAATCTCTTTACAAATTCGAAAATCAATTTATTACTTGATTTATTCTCTCTCACTTTAGAGTTTTTGAGGAAATGGTATGATTTGAGTCAGAATAAATAATTGACTAGAGACTTCCTCCTCCTCTCTCTCTCTCTCTCTCTTCACATAACGCAAGCTGATTTCAAATCCCCAAACAATTTTCTGCCAGACTATATTCAACATATCTCTTCATATATATATATATATATATATATATATATATATATATATATATATATATATATATATATATATATATTCTCCCTTGATTTTTTCTTCCTTACCAGAGGCATACGTTTTCAACTTCAACTATGCATCAAATGACTTTTCAGACAGCTCATTATGGACCTAATCCTTTTGCGATAGAAATTATTAAACTATGATATCAGTTAAAAAATAATTAGGTCAAAATTTTCTCCACTGGCCGTAACACATTTAGTCCGAATACATCTTGTAGATTCCTTAGGATACGTCTTCAGTAATGTTCTGTAACTGAATTCATTGGAATTTTCGAGTCTTCCAACGTTAGACTTTTTCGCTCAGCTTACCCGGTTACTTCTGATCAGAAGATGGTCTGTATACAAGAAACAGCCGACTAATATAATTTTTCAATGATGATAAATTGAAGGGCTGAAATAGGAATATATTAATCTAATCTTAATTAATCGGTATATCAGCGGCTTAACAGCTAATGGATTTCGTTTCAGTGATTGTCAAATTCATATCCTATTTCCAGTGTGGGGAACGTTTATTACACTGACACAGACACAAAACACTTTTTGCTAGGACTTATAAATTGATATAATTTGTCAAGTGGTTAACATTATAGTACTGAGGTGGCCATTGCTCATACTTTAAATGTAAACAATTTCCTATGCATGACACTCAACTGCATTTAGGAGCTCAGAGTAGTGTGAAGTCATTCTTTCATTGTCATTAATCCCAGGTCTACTCTGACCCAAAGTAATAGTACCTATTTGAGTTTTATGGATCTCTTAGGAAATAAATTGTCATAAATAGGAATAACTGATACCATTTAACAGTTAGCAAACAAATGATTGTTATTATTGATAAAAAAAAGTCTGACTAAAATAATTGCTGTTGAAAATATAAATAGCCATGATTATAATCCCACGTTTACAAATGAATTTCGTCATTAGCCCACAAAAGATTGATAAGCAAACCAAACTAAACAAAACATTATGGAAATGCAATATATTTTAAGTCTTGTTTTTCCGGAGATTGGAAAAAATTCAAAGTGAAAACTTATCTAAAAAGTCACAACTTTGGTTTTTATGCAAGAAATATTCGGCAAGAACGGTTTAACAAACAAATAAAGATTTGGTTTGGCTGACCTGATTGACATAAATGGAGGGACTTGTTTAGATAAACATTTAGATTGAATATTGAACCCCTCTCTAACTTGTGGAATTATTAAAAATTGATATTCTGAGACATGTTCTGGGGTTCTATAAATAATCACATCATTAATTCAATAGCCATAGATCTAACCGTCCTTGAGTTAACCGATGACAAACTGACACAAAATACATTTAGCGAATTATAGTTTAACAACAAACTTATGTGCATTAATACGTTTGGCCCTATTTTGATTATCGACCAGGCAGTTCTGTGTCCTACACTGTAACACCATAGCTATATTTGTCAGAGAGTGGAGCAATTTTAAATTGCCAGATGTAGTTTCTCACTGTTGGGATCTCAACATGGAAGTCAATAGCCGGGATTCCCTGAAAACAAATCGTTTCGAGAATCCAATATTCGATGTTAGACATGTTGCATATATAAAGCTTTTATTATTTTACATTATGCATATATACAGTTCGTAAATTATTGTTCACACAGACACACACACACACACACACACACACACACACACACACACACACACGCGCGCGCATATATATGATAATACTATTTTGAAGTCATTGAATACAGAACCGGAATTTATCATTTTGTCCCCAATAATATGAACTGAAGAAGAGATGAATGTGTGTGTGTGTGTGTGTGTGTGAGAGAGAGAGAGAGAGAGAGGGGGGGAAGGTTGAAGGGTTTGGCATCCAATATTACAAAAAAGAAGTATTAAGAAAGGAGGAGAGAGAAGACGTAGTGCCTAAAGAAAAGAGAGAGAGAGAGAGAAAGCCGCCAATATTCGGCTGCTTCTCCCAACAATTCAATCATATTCCTTTTTTCCAAGCCATCTGAAACGAACCAATGAATATCATTCCTTGGAGGAGCAGCATGGAGCACTGTATTTGATATATTTACAAAAATTGGCGTTCACATAGTTTTATTTTTCGGCTAAATGAGTTTAGATGAAAAACAAACTACAAACAAAACAAAACATTTGCCTAAGGTTCGTTTTGATTGGTGTGGGGATTTTTCATGGCTGATGAAAAAATAAGAAATAAAGAACCTGGTCGAAATGTAAAGACCTTTTCAAGAAGGAAATTATTAAAGCAACTCTAGCTGATGAGAAGATACGGAAATAAAAATATGGAAGAAAGATCAGAAAGAGAATATGCATTTATTCAACCCCTCCATCAAAAGAAGGGGGCGACACAAGGTCAATTTTTAGTAGAGTACAGCTGGTTTAAATTTAGAGTTTTCCTTCTCCAAGACTGGTTACCAAAAAAGTTAACGTGCCTTGTCTGCTTTAGTATTTGCCCAATCGCTCGAGCAAACAGATGGATTCATGCCTTTTCAAAGCAACCAGTCTCATCCAGGAATTAAAATCGCTTTGCTGATTTCATTCGCTACAACGATAATCGTTATACTAACAGCACCTCTAGAAATGAGAAAGCATAATAAGAACTAGACAAAATAAGATGAAAATAGGAAGAAAAACAATGAGGGGATAAGAAATGAAAAAAGATTAAGGGAAAAGATAAGAGAGTGAAGTGGAATAGGAGTAGGAAAGAAGAAGAAGAAGAAGAAGAAGTGTTAAAATCGTGGAAGGCTGAAAGAGGAAATAGAGAGAAACCATTACGATAATGATGTCAAAAAGATATAATTGTATATGAATATGATCAAAAAGCGTGAAGACGAGATAGGGAATAAAACAAAATAAATTGAAGAAAAAATCAAGGAAGAAGAGTATGGAAAAAGAAAAGAAATGAAATGAAAGAGACATTAAAATAACTACAATAAAAACAATCCACACACACACACACACACACACACACGCGCGCGCATACACACACACACACACATATATAAACTAGTAGGAATATCCAGCGTCGCGTGTCCTGAGAATAAAACTTAACCGTATTTGGTGATGAAACTCCCATTCTGGATCTCTGGGAAGTGTGGAGTCTCTTCTTCGTTGCCATTGCTTTAAGGTCCGCTCTAACCCAGAGTAATAGAACCATATAAAGGTTAGATAGATCTGCTTGAGATAATAAAATTTCTGTCTGATTTAGCCGATTGCTAAGATTCATATTTTACTGTATATAACTAGAGATCATAATTGTTAAACTAATTTCGACATAAAATAACCCAGCAAAGGTTGCCATGCCGTAAAACCAACCAACCAAAACACGGCATTGCTCGAGGGAAAATGAGTTAAAATAAGACAACATAGTTAATACATGGGCGTGAATATATTTCTTATAACAGAAAAAAAATCAACAACGAATATTTGCATAATTTACGCATGAAAAATTTTCTGCTACTAATAAAATATTCTGATGCAAAATTAGTTTGCATTTTTTGGCCTTTTGTGACATTGAATGACCTTTGAATTCAACCCCCCCCCATAAGTGGAGATCTTCATGCCAAACATTTTGTCAAGTATTCTTGCCTAAGTTTTAGCATGAATGGTAAGTTGCTTAGTTTTGCAGCATGTCAGCCCTTTTTGGGTTATTCGATGCCGAAGTTAGTTTAACAATTATGATTTGGTTTGGTTTATCTATATCTAACTGTATCAACTTCAAATTGATTATCAAAAGTCGAAAGGTTATACCAATAATTTGCCCATAGTTATGGTGTATCAAGCATTTCTAACCAATACAGACAATTTACCCACAATTATAAGCTTTCAAATACTCCTGGAAGTAATGGCTCATCAATCAAAACAGCGACTGGCAAAGGCATGGACAGCTAACGATTGGCTATCGAACATATGAAAGTCAGACATGACCGATAAAATAAAAAGCAGTTTTTTCCAAGCAGCGGTCGTGTCGATACTGCTGTATGGATGCACTACATGGACGCTAACTAGACGTATGGAGAAAAAGCTTGACAGCAACTACACAAGAATGCTGCGAGCAATATTGAACAAGTCTTGGAGGCAGCACCCCACAAAGCAGTAGCTGTACGGCCACCTACCACCCATCACGAAAACTATCAAAGTTAGATGAACCAGACATGCTGGACACTGCTGGAAAAGTAAGGACGAACCCATAAGTGATGTACACGCGTGGACCCCCTTCACATGGACGAGCAAAGGCAGGACGACCTTCTAGAACCTACATAGAGCAGCTCTGTGCCGATACTAGATGTAGCTCTGAGGACCTGCCGAAAGTAATGTACGATAGAGAAGGGTGGCGAGAGAGGGTCAGGGATATCCGTACTGATGGCGCGACATGATGATGAGCATGAAATACTCCTGTCTAATACTAATTACTGATACACAATTGTATAGTTAGAAATAATGATTCTTATCTAATACTAGTAATCATTTGTTTTCACACATTCATATGGTTTCAAGTATTTCTATCAAATACAACAAACAGATTAATTCAATCCAGTTATAGGATCCTTATAAGATCAATTCAGTCCATTGATAGGATCCTAATACATCAATCAAATCCATTCATAGGATCCCAATAGACACTATCTCTCTAAGTCAGAATGGATCTGGTAGTATTGGAAAAGATGACTCCACACTTCACAGAACTCTAGAATTTGAGCGTCCCCCCGGAATGCTGCTTGGTATCATACCCAGGACATCCACTGGGTTCTTACCACTCTGCAAAAGACACAGAAGACGTGTTCTAAACCCTGATTGTTTGAGTGTGTGAATATGATACGAACAAATACAAAAATCGGAAGCTCACTTTTTTAAAAACAAATTTCTGTCGATAATTCTGACGAGTGCTATTATTCATCTTTATTATAGTTGTTTCCTATTCATGTTTTTGTAAAATCACGTTTTTTCAATGCAGAAAGAAGTTCCAGTGAAGTAGTGGCTAATGTGCTGGACTGCGACATCGTAGTAAGCGAGTTCGAAATCCAGTCGTGCAATTGGGTTTACTTTCGGACCAATACATAACCATCGCAAAGTTTGCCTTTTACCAAACTGTCTGAGTATAAAGATAAAAGATAAGCTCGTACCTGGCGGTCCCCACAGAATTTGCACTTATGTAACAGCGGTAAATGTAAAAATTGTTGAATGACATTTTCTTTAATATACACTAAATACTATTATTGTTGCATAGCTGTGTTGTTTTGTTTCTGGGAGCAGATTTTTTCTTAATTGTGCGGTAGCATTCGTCTTTTTGCTAAAACAGCGACTCCAATTAGCGTTTTATTCATTGTCCGGATCTTAAAAACACAACGCGAACAGATAGCAAATTATTCTGCATTATCCAAGGAAAATTGCATGGAGAAATATTCAACGTGTTTGGCAAAGTGACGGCCACATCACTAAATAACCCATGTAGGTTGATATACCATTATAAACAAAGAAATAAAACCAAACAATCCTGGATGCAGGAGACATGTTCGAGTTTTATTTTTATTTTTAGCCCGCGCTGTTCCTTGCTGTCGTAAAAATGACGATCCGAGCAGCGATAAAATAATTAAGGATAACAATGGAGCTTTGTAAAAAATTATATAAAAAATGCTATTAACCCTACTAGTTTGTAAAACAATAACGAATATGGCACCGACCAATAAGAGGGGGGCATACTGAGTAGCTTTGCAGATGCTATTTGAACTTCTGTGATACCATGCTTTCTCTCGTAGGTTAGATTGTAAAGCAACTAGAATTAAGAAGATTATATAAATAGTCAGAATTAGTCATTTTAGTTACTTGTACAGGAATCCCTTGATTTGTGTGCATTATTAATCCTCCGAAGTCATCGTATATATAAAATCTTTACTTATCAAACCTAAAAACCAACAGGAAATATCATAAAGAATACTGGAAAATAAAAAAATTATCAAAAAAGCATTTATTTGATATTGAAAAAGTAATTTTAGCTAGAAATATTTTTTATGATGAAAACTCAATCTAAAGATGATTGGAGATTTTTTTAGTTTAAAACGCATCCAAAGTTTATTGAATTGTGTTGGCTTTTTTCTTGTCTAGCAACATTTTCTCATAGCAATCAATTTGATTGTCTAGACTACGACAAACATTCATGTTTCTCTCAAAATTTGGATCCGTCTAAATAAGATATATTCAACCTTTTCAATTATCTTAACCAATTCTTCTAGTTCTTTTACTGTTATTTCATTGGAAATATTTTTTACTTCTTCATTTTTTTCTGCTTCCATATGCTTTTTGATGTTCGATTCCAAGAAGATTTTGACTGCGAATCCAACAATATTCTAACATTTTCCGAATCTATATCGTCAAACCAAGGCCTCTTCCACTTGTAGTAATTTTGCCGAGGACTTTGTTGACGGAATTAATAAAACTACCGAGATTATTAGTACATATAGGCAAAAGATTCTGCCAGACTTCTTTCATGCAACTGACTGTCATTTCTTCCGATAATTTATGAATATTTGGTTGTTTAAAGTTATATTACTTCCAGAATTCAGGTAAAATAATTGAATTCTCATCAGTTGTAATTTTAATTGAATTGGTGAAAGTCGCAAATAAACCTTGAATGTTGAATTTATTCCTCGGTCCATGGGTTGTATTAACTATGTTAAATTTGGAGGCAAATATATAATCTGCACGTCACTATTTAAATAATTAAGTGATGCAGGATGACCGGGGTATTATCCAAAATCGAGAGAACTTTGAAAGCCAAATTGTCCTGCCTACAGAAAAAGATCGATATAGGCATGTAGTAAATTTTGTTGATGATTTTTCTGGCTAAATATATCTTTAGAAACCGAAATCGGATTCACTTAAAGTTAACAAAATATTTCTTCTGGATTTTGCCTCATAAAATGCATCCACAGCGATAATGGGTTATGTCTGAAAATGATGAAATTTTACTTAAGCATGAAAAATCATCCCCTTATTCACTGTACAAAATCAGGCCGAAAGATCACGAAGGCACCTCTTTGGAATGGCAAGGTGTTTACTCTGAGAATCAAACTTATGGGCCCATATAACAGCTGCCTACATCCGAAATAGGTATCTTAATAAATGCATTGATAAAACAGCATTAAAAATGGTCTCTTGTTTAAAACCAAATTTAAGTAAAACGCTTATTTTTGTTACGATTTGCTATGCATGCGCACGAAAATAAAAGCCAAACAAAATTAGATGTCCGCAGCTGAACTTCTTTTAGCGCAGCCAAGAAATATTATTGGCAAGGATAAAAGCAGTTCAGCTTATGTATATTATTATTTTGTCTTTAATTGGAATCATTTTGAGATGAGGCTTCTTAATCTGAGAATTAATTCTTTATTTATTGCAGACTTTTTGTCCTCATCTTGGTAGTTTTTTGTGTTGTTTCTTCTTCACTACGTTTCGGCCAAATTTCACCTCTGGTCTTCTTCAGGTGATTATCCGCAACCTCGGATAGGAATGCTGAGTCTTGTGACCGTATCCCCTGTAATTACTGCCTTCCATAGTTGTTGTCTATCGCACCACGTATTATTATTTTGTTTGTGTTTTCTGTCCGTTGGTTCGTTCGCACGTTACACTCATTCTCATACCCTTCTTGCAGCCAAGTAGGATATTATTTCTCTCTATTTCTCGACCAAGTGAGATATCCTTTTAAATTTGCTCCCCGCAGTCAAGTGGGCTATTCTTCTGTCCTCTCCCTCAATCAATTATGATATTCAACATAGATGTTGCTTCTTTAGATTAAAAACTGTATTGGGTGTTTAATTTTTTTTGTATTTTGAAATTCAAACGAAAAAAGTAAATACTCGATACTGTTTTCAACATTTTTGGCTTAGCCCATAGCTTCATAAGAAAGACGATTGCAAACATTTAAAAAAAGCTTCACTGTCATCATACAGATATGAAGAAATTTAAGAAATAGAATGAAATTAAGGCAAAAAGTATTGATTAATATAGGTCTGTCTTTCCCTCTTCCTCCCACATGAGTATTGGTGGTGTGTATATCTGAGAATACATGTGTATAAGAACGAATGCAGTTGATTGGGTTTTTTGGCAAATTCATTCTTGTAGGTTATTTAATGCCAAATCGTTTTGATATATACATATACATATACATATTGAATATTTATGATTTGTAAACGAATAGTCTGTAGGTAACATTTTAAACTGGCCAGAGATCATTTGTTTGTACACAGTTGTATGGTTTCATGGATTGCTATTTAACACTAATGATTCTGTTCAACATTACTCATTTAAATAGTTTCAAGTATTGCTGTGTAACACTGACAATTCAATTTAACATGAATCATTTGTTTGCACAAAGCTAGAGGATTAAACAGTTATATTTGACCCATACGTGAGACCCTCAAAGGTATAAACACTCCGAGTAAGAGTGGACCTGGAAGTAATAGCAATCAATTCAAGAGATTAAGTTAATATTTTTTGTTGACTGGAAAATAAAATATGATTTTGATTCTTTTCGTTTCGTAGAATTTTCACGAGTCATGCTTGTTTGATATATTTTCCAAGAATTGTTATTCAATGCAAACATTCCTCAAAGCTCCAAGACTGAAGTCCTACTTTCAGATTCTTTAGTATTATATTCAGGACACTCGTTGGAATGCTGTCGGCGTATTCTTCTACATCAAGTAATGCTGTCGGCGTATTCTTCTACATCAAGTGACTGGGCTGAATGCAGTCGCATTGATTGGGTTGGGATATATATATATATATATATATATATATATATATATATATATATATATATATATATATATACACTGGCACTGAAAAATAAAAACAAGCAGCAAAAGAGTTTTGGGGGAAAAGATTTTCCTGATTAAATGGATCCACAACTTAAGAGATTAAGTTTATATTTTTTGTTGATTGGAAAATAAAATATAAATTTGATTTTTTTCGTTCCGTGAAATTTCCACGAGTCGTGGCTGTTTGATATATTTTCCAAAAAATGCAACTATTAAAAAAGTATATTTGTCAAATTTACCGACCCATTCAAAAATAATGGCTGCAAAATTTGCAATTCGTTGTTAATGCAAGAGAAAATTAAGATGCAATGGGATGAACTCCTTCAAATTGATTCTCCAGAAAAGGATAAGTAATAATAGAGAAATCGACAAAAAGAGGAGGGTACAAATTTACGTTACCCTACTAGAGAAAGGTTTGGTTTGGTTTGGTTTCTTTGTTTAATGGCATATCAACCATTGTAGGTTATTTAATGCCAAGCTATTTTCCTTGAAAAACAGTAGTGGTACTATCTAACCCATAACTGTGAGGATAAGGGGGTTCATACCTTTCCCCAAGGGTATTTGCCCGAAAGTGAACGTAATAGCACGACTGGAATACGAACTCGCTTACACTAGAGAAAGAAAAAAGACAGATTATTTCGTTGCTGATAATCTTAAAGACTACACAACTTATTATTGTTATTCAATGTAAACAACCCGTAAAATTATAGGGAAGCAATAAATTCGGTTGATTCAGAGAATTGGCAGGTTGCTATGCCACAAGAAATTAAAACTCTCACTGAAAGCGATACATATGAATTAGTGTCTATATTTCTGCTTAATATGTCAAACCTTTCAATGCGCATAATTAAATCTTAAACAGCATATAGCAGAAGGTAGTGACAATTTATTTGGATGCATTGTCCAAAACAGCATTGTCCAAAACTGCATTAATCAAGGGATTTCGGTTTATATAAAATTTCAATGCAAAAATATAATACAATAGTCAGAATGATTTAATGTAAAAAAAAAAAAAATCAAAGAACAATCTTGCGAAGAAATATATGGAAAATCTGAATTAGGAAAGAGAATTAGAGTCTAAATAAGAATGTACAGGTATATGAGTGTCAGTGAATGTGTGTGCGCGTGTGTGTATATGAGATAGATAGATAGCTAGCTAGCTAGCTAGCTAGATAGATAGATAGATAGAGAGAGAGAGAGAGAGGTAAAAGAATCTGAAGATAAAAAAAAAGAGTTGAGAGAAGAAGAAGAAGAAGAGACGGTGGCAGTAGCCGATTTTTAAAAGTAAAACTAGACAACCCGTTAACTCGTTGGGTTCCATTCTACCAGCAGCCAGTGATGATAGAGAAGCTTTTATTTTGAAACCAGGGACTGTACAATACTTCGACTACACCTCTGCAAAGGGGTAAGACCCCTCCCCAACAAGCATTCAAGGCATAATAATAAACTGCATTTGATGGTGAGGCTCCAGTTCTGGAGCTTCGGGAGAAGTGGAGTAACCCTTTATTGCCATTACCCATAGTTTCATTCGTAGTGATAGAACCTGTTAGGATCCCATCTATGTTATGGGTCAAATAGAACAGTTCATTTTTTAGGGTTTATCATAGTTATTTGAAACCGTATAGTTGTGTGAAAATTATTTATGTTACATTGGAATATTCAATAAACAGAAATACTAATGTTAAAAAAGCAATACTTAAAACTATTTAACTGTGTGCCAACAAATGATTGATATCAAATAGAATTATTATTTTTTGATAGGAATAGTTGAAACCATTGACTGTGTACAAATGAATCAGCTCTAACAACCCGTTTAGAAATAAAGTTACCTATTAACTATTCGCTTACAAACACACACACACACACACACACACACACACACACACACACACACACACACACACACACACACACACACACACACGTATATATATATATATATATATATATATATGATTTTGCGTTAAATAATCCACATGGGTCGATATGCCTTAAATACCAACCAACCAACCTATTTGGGGAAAATAAAAAATTCTAAGAATTATTTAATCACTTTCTATGTTCTATGGAGAATTTGAATGATTAAAAATGACGTTCAGTGTTAATAATCCTTCAATTGCAAAATAGACTGGAAATTGCTTTATTCTTTAAGCATATTTTAAGTCCAACAGATTTTGCTCCAACAGAAATCTCGATATGTATGCTGTTTTCGTTGGGTTATCGCTACATACATACATACATACATACATACATACATACATACATACATACTGAGAATTTTAGTAATATATAAATGAATATAATTTTATTGATCCAAATACTGTAACCATTGCTGTACCTTTCAAAGCAAAAAAACGAATTACGAAAAAAAAAGAAAAAAAGCCTCAAAGCGCGTCTGTTACGGTTCATTTATTACAATCTTGTATAATAACGTCGTGCAAGGCTGAAAGTGTCTGAATCGGGATTCACTTACCGGCGTTCTCCAACTTCAGATTTGGCACGTGACAAGCACTGGCAAAGAACCGACTGCACTGATTTACAAAGAAGTATCAGAAACAGCAAAAAACATAAAACAAAAAAAAAAAACAACAAAAAAACAAAAAAAAAACGACCAAACAAAACACCCCCCAAACAAAACAAAACAAAAACAAAAACAAACATGACACTGCAAAAACAAACAAACAAACAAACAAACAAACAATTGATGAGAAGTTGTAATGTGAATTTGATGAACTCACATAAAAATAAAAACTCACGTCTGAAAATGATGTTTATTTTGCTTTTTATGATTTATTGATCTTAACGGTATGTCAACCCATTCGGGGTTATTTTATGCCTACAGGTTAGGTATTTGCGTATGTTTCTATCTACATCTTTTGTGTAGTTTCAAAAGTTGTTTTTTTTCTGTGCACGGTTTTATGATATCAGGTATTTCTATCTAATACAAATAATTTACTAACATTCATTTAAAGCGTAGATGGGACCCTTACTGGCCAGAATGGACCAGAGAATTCTGACTATGAAGGGCTACTCCACACTCATCTCATCTCCAGAATTGGAGCCTCACCACTAGTTTAGTGTTATACCCAGGACACCTCCTTTTTGGTAGAAGGAGTCTTACTCCTCTGTACAGGCGATACACTCAGCGTATTCTAAGCTTCAACTGACACGGCGATTAGTTTTTTATTTATATAGAGAGTCATTATTTTGTTGTTGTTGTTGTTGTTGTTGTTGTTGTTTCTTTTTATTTCATTTTTCAGTTAATCTTTGGTTCACAGCATTTTATTCCCAAATGTATGTTTTAGTGCTTGGTTATAGCCTATTTTCAAAGTTTGTCAACGAATTAACTCCGTTTACTATCTTTGTCTTTACCTCCCCCTCATTCTGCCACCAGCAAGTTGCAACACAGAGTCAGTTTTTAAGCAGGGTACAGCTGGTTTTAATTTTGGATTTTTCTCCTGGACATGTTGCTGTACTAAGGCTATGCTACACAGTCTGCCCTACTATTAATCGATAGCTGGGTAAATAAGAGATGGATTCATGCTTTTTCTAGAGTATTTGCTTGAAGTGAAACGCAGTCTCATTAAAGATTCGAACTTGGCTCATCGGGTTCGTTTTCTATGACAAAATTTACGCCATGTACGCCACCTCAATATTTATCATGTGATTTCATGCCTGAAAGGATACAAACTGTTACTAAAACTATTTGTTTTGAGTTGATCTGAGTGTTGGTATGCGATATCATCACATGGTATGTCTAATTAGTATCGAAGAGAATGCTGTTTTTTTTTCGCAATTTATTCGGGTCATTCGGGTATATATATATATATAGTATTGGTTTCTAGTTTTCACAAGCTCAGTCAGTGAGTAAATGATGGACCAAAATTTACAGCATTATTAAAAAGTGCTCAATATCAATGATAGAGTTTATACACACACACACACACACACACACACACACACACACACACACACACACACACACACACACATATATATATATATATATCAAGCTCTGTCCGCTGAATGCGTAAAGCATGAAACCCAAGTTTACTGACACTACCATGTAATATATATATATATATATATATATATATATATATATATACGTACATCATCATCATCATGATGTCGCCCTGTTAGCACGGATTTCCCTGACTCTCTTGTGCCATTCGTCTCTATCATCCATCGCTTCTGGCAGGTTTTCTTGACAAACCCTATGTCCGTACAGAGCTGTTATAGATAAGTCCTTGTTGGTCAGCCAACACTTGCACGTTCGTGTGAAGGAGTCCATTGGAGATTGTCACTTATGAGTTCCTCCTTACTCCTCCAGCTGTGTCCCTCGTCTTATTTGTACGTCTTATTTGGATCGTTTTAGAGATGGGAGGTAGGTGGCCGGTTTTGTGGGATATTACTTCCAGTATTTGTTCAGTACAGCTGGTAGCATTCTTAAGCAGTTCCTGTCTAGCTTTTGTTCTATACGCTTAGTCAGCATCCATATAGTAAAATCGACATAACTGCTGCTCGAAGAAATTGCGTTTCATTTTATCGGATAAGTCTGACTTCCACATGATCGATAATCTGTCGATAGTAGTCCATGCCAGCGCTATTCGCATATTGTGATTTTCAGTAGATGAAACGCTGCTACCGAGTTACATGAACTTGTCCGCTTATTTCAGAGACACCCAATTTCAAGTCGAGATGTCTCCTTTTTGATTAAAACACATGTACTTTGTTTTGTTTGCATTCACATGGAGGCCAATTCCACCTTCTGCTTTCTCCAGACTATGCAACAGGGATTCAGCCAACAGGGATTTGCAAGAAGCGCTATACCATGTCCGTGTCCGTGATAGTTTCTTCAGGATATCGTTTGCTTCTTGCCTTTTTCTTGTAAAGCTATTTTCTTTTATTAGATCTATCGATGTTTGAAGTACGTAGGCTCGGCAGATTATGAACAGATATGGGGCTAACGTATCCCCTCGCAGAACTCCAGCAACAATGTCAAAGTAGTCTGTGTCCCCATCTGGTGAACGAATTTTTACTTTTGTGTTTTATAGAGCATCATTATGGCTGTGACAGTTTCTTTAGAGATATCATACACTAGAAGTATTTGCTCTATCCTCCCTCTGTGTATGGAGTCAAATGCTTTGAAGAAATCTACAAATAATAGTGTAACCTCCAGATTTTTGGTACGAACTCCAAAGATTCGAATGCTTATTAGAATCTGTGAGGTTATAGACCGTTTTCTCCGAAAACCATTTTGATTCTTTCGAAGAATTTTCTCAATTTCTGGTTCGATGCGTTTGAGTTGCAGAGCATTATTAATCTAAGCCACTATCGAAGTAAGAGTTATGCCTTGGTAGTTCTTGGCAATTCCAAGGTCACCTTTCTTGGAAAATGGGAGGATGTAGCCTTTTATCCAACTCCCTATTGTGTTCTGGTTATACGGCGTTGCAGTATCGGAACAGTAAGTCATCGAATTTCCTTGTCTTCCATACTTTTGTTGATATTTCAAGACCGGGTGCTTTCCTGTTTTTAATTTTTGTTCGTACTATGTCTAGTTCTTCTTGAGTAAACTGTTCTTGTTTGATGTCTAGTTGGTTATTAATTAGAAATTCGGTAGAAGATAGACAATCTCGAATAGCGTGGCAGACTTTAAATGAAGTGAGTAAAAGAAAATGCTCCTTGAAACAAAACTAAAAGCTACCAGCCAAGAAGAAGGAATACCGACGTGGAAAGAACATTTCAAGAATCTGCTTGGGAAATCCCCTAAAGTTGCTGATAAACCTATCTCGAAAATCATTAATTGTTAATATATATATATATATATAATACTGAGAGTGACGAAGAAATAAAATAATGAATGCGTTTTTAGGTTTGATTTGAGATTTTGCTTGACAGTAACTATTTTAGCTCAGTATTTTTTCAGACAGTAACTCTTCTTAGCTCAGGCTTTTCCAGGATAAGTGGGGTGTGAGATCGAATCTTTCCGAGAGCTTATCCTTTGTTATTACGAGTGATCGACGTTATTCCTTGTTTTTGTAGAATAATGACTCAAATGAATACCGCAAACTAGCTGAAAACAACAGGCACGATAAGGTGGAAGAAGTGATCTACTGGGAATTGTGCAAGCGAAAAAATTGAAGATATAATAATAGAATCTGTCCTCGCAAAAGTTACTCACAAAATTCTTCGGAATTTTGATGTAAAAAATGAACGTGTCCTCGTTGTAATCAGCGAGAAGAAACCAATGCATCAAGTTGTGGACTTTCTTGTTCCAGTTGGTCAAAGATTGAAAGTATAGAAAAGCGAAGAACAGAATAAATACCCGTAACTTGCCAGACATCTGAAAATGTAATGTTACTTGAAGGTAACAGTGATACCAGTTAGAGATGGAGCCCTCAGAACAATAAAAAAAACCCAGGAAAAGAGATTGGGAAAAATAAAAATCCGAGGAAGATTAGCATTTAATAATTATCTCATTTGAGAAATCATAATGATCAGTTTGAGCACGAACGCTGACCTCGCATTCTCATCATTAATTTTCAAATTAGATTAGAAATTACTCAATTTTATCTCGCTACAATGTGTCATTTTTGTTGTATCACTGTAGTATAGATACAAACATCGAATCATGATAATATAAGTCAATCATTTTACAACTGTGTGTAAATATGGTTGAATTTCGTACCAGTTCCGTCCATTAAAACGTGCATTTGCAAAAAGATTAAGGTCAATTATCTTTTTGTCGGCTCATTTTGAATTTGGTGTTAACAAGTGTCGTGTCAAATTTTTGAATTGAATTTGTTGGTCACATTCCACCTGTCCAACATACAAACCACGAAGCCAGCAACATAACGTATTGCTATCACATAGCTATTCTAAAAAGTTCACGATAGCGAAAGCTGGTGCACTAACAACAAAGGGATTTAAGTTTTATCCACATTATTATCAGCTACATCACTAAGAACCTTTTTACAGTAGAAAAAAGCGAAAGCAAAAAAGAAACAAAAAGAAAAAAAAACACAAAAAAATAAACAAACAAAAAAAAACAAAAACAAAACAAAAGAGAAGAAAAAGTAAAACAAAAAACAGAAAAGCAAGAGAATATCGAATAAGTGAATAGAAGAATAAATTTACGAACATTAATCGAATTGTACCTCCATACTTCTCGCTTAATGTGTTCCCGAAGCAAAATAAAAATGGTTGACGGTAAAATAGTTTGTGTGCGCGCATGCGTAAAGAGGCCAGCTGTGAAGGTTCCACAGAATAGAATAAATCTGTTAAGTGTTATTTGCTTCTGCATCGCTGTCAGTGGAAACAAGTATTCTTATTACACGACACACATCACCGCAGATAGATTGTTGGACTGTTAAATGTAAGGCGTGAATATCGATTTTAGCCATTGGCGATTAAAAAAGTGATCAGTTTCAGTTCTTTCTTGAAAGCTTTAAGACATCTATTCCTTTTCTTTTTCTTCTTTTCTTTGAGAATTATTTTTTACTTCATTGTCTCTCTTAGAAATCCATTTAAGACATTTTCTTTCTTTCTTTCTTTCTTTCTTTCTTTCTTTCTTTGTCTAGTATTCTTTCTTTCTTTCTTTCTTTCTTTCTTTCTTTCAGTTTGGGCTTGTTTACTTGTTTTGTCTTTCGATTTTTCTTATTCTTCCAATTTATTCATGGAAAATCTTTAGCAAAACCGAACGAAATGTAATCGCCGTATGACCGTTGGCAGCAACTCCGTTCGAAACGCATTATTGTGTCAGTAAGTCTATTAGTTAGAAATGGCAAGGGGAATGAAGAAAAAAAAAAAAAAAGAAAAAAAAAGAAAGAAAACAAAAATTTGAAGAAACAATAGATCAAAAGCAAAGATGAAAAACAATGCTGATAAAGAAAGTAAAGAAAAAAAGTTGGCCGTATGAATGAAAAAAAAAAAAGGAAAATAGAAGGAAGATTATAGTACTTATAAAAGTAAAGTTGGTGACGCGAAGGCTCCCTTTTCAATAGCTACAACACCGAGGTGTTGGGGAGGGTGCTATTCAATTCCTTGGATTGCTCTACTTTACCCTTGATCCTTACCTTATAATGCTGAGTGTTAATCAAGGTGGCATCAAGTACCATTTTTGAGTCTTTGGTATGACTCGACCTAGGATTGAACCCTGATCTTCCGGACCATTGGCGAACACTCTACTTATTAGGCTAATGGCCTGTTTAATAGCACTTATACTGATCCTATATTTGAATGTAAATATCTATCTACCCCTCCGTGTGATCAGGATGCGACACCAGGTCAATTTTTAGCTGAGTTAAACAGTTTTTAAATTTACATTATTCCTTCTCCCTAGACCATTTGCCATACAAATCTTAAAGAGCAAAGTCTGCCTTACAAACTATCCAAAGTTGGAAGGAGAATAATTAGATTTATACATTTCCCAAGGGTATTAGAGCTATGTGAAATGCAGTCTCATCAATGATTTGAACTTGGGTCGCCATATCCATTTCCTACAGCATTATCCATTGATCCAAAAGTACCTCCACATATCTGAATATATGTTAACGTAACACACCAAGAATATTACATCGTAGCGAGATTTATTCTTGCGTAATAGCGTTAAAGTGCTCTAACATAGAGAATAAACAAGTTCCAACTGGAGTCACAACTTTATGGTGATAGTGTGGCATTTACATTCACGCTCACCTCGACCATTGCTATTTCTCAAGAGAGAAGGCTAGCTATAAAGTAATTTCTCTAAATCATGTGCAATAAGAAATAAATTCTATCAATAGGATGTTATTTTGCATTAAACTTAATTGTAACCTTTACTACTACTACTACTACTACTACTAATAATAATAATAATGATAATCATAGTTTGCCAAAGATGAAAAAAAACTGGAAACCCTTATACAGGAAATGAGGTTATACAGTCAAGATATAGGGATGGGATTTGGCATAGAAAAATGTACCATGCTTATAATGAAAAGCTGAAAATGACAAATGACAGAAGGAATAGAACTACCAAATCAGGAAAAAATCAGAACGTTTGGTGAAAAGGAAATTTACAAGTACATGGGAATATTGGAACCGGACACCATCAAACAAGCGGAGGTGAAAGAAAAAAGAGTACCACAGGAAAACAAAAAAACTACTAGTAAACAAACAAGATAGCTGAAATCTCACCAAACGGATAAATACCTGGGCTGTCTACCTCGTAGGATATTCTGGACCATTCTTAAGGTGGACGAGGGTAGAACGTCAACAAATGCACCTGAGAACAAGAAAACTCATGACGATGCATAAGGCCTTATATCCCAGAGATGACGTAAACAGACTGTATGTACCAAGAAAACAAGAAGAAAGAGGAGTCACCAGCTTTCAAGATAGTGTCGATGCATTGATACAACGAATTGAAGACTGCATAAAAAAGTGAAGTGGAAGACTGATTAAAGCGACAAGAAACAATACAGGTGTCACGTGATAGCTCACGGAGACGAAGAGGTAAGAATGATACTATCCCCCCGTTGAACTAACATTATCTAGCAGTCAAAAAGTGACCGTTAGGAAGGAATGTGGGTCACACAGGAGACCAGATGTTCGCACTTAAGTGACCTCAGGTCGTCGGACATCGGAAGGGGAAAGAGAGAGAAGCCAAATGATTGGCTGGGACCCCAAAACAGAAGTGGGATTCCCTTCCCCTCAGCGGAAGTAAATAGGAAAAAAGACAGTTTTTTGAGCAAGGCTCGTGGCAGACGGACCATAGCCATTTTTACTCCGGGCTAAAGACAAAAGATTAGCTGAGACACGAAGGACCCCAAGTCCTTCAAGCCAGTATTAAAAACAGTACAAAGTCTAGTAGCCCGTAAAAGAAGAAAATTCTCCAGTGGAACCCCGTCGAAAATAAGATAAGTAACTTTGGGACATTTTTCCTTTACACCCAAATTTTGTTTACCACTCTCTCTCTCAATTTGAAGAAGGATAAAAGCCAAGAAAAGACATTCATATTCATGGACTATCCAATTATATGTTTTGACACTTTGAACGCATATATATATATATATAACCGTAGTAAAGAACCTATGTATTTTCATTTTACCATGTGGTCTATGTTGTTGCTTCATGCTTTCTTTCCAGCTTCTATTCGCCTTATGTTATCTTGCTTAGAATTGTCCTATTAATTCCTAAAGTATCACACGGGAAACCGGAGTTGCCGACTACAACAATATTAATATTATTACGACTAAGACCTATAGGCCCGTATTCTTCTATTATCTAAGGGAAAGAAGTTTAGCGGCCTGGTGTGTGTGTGATAGTGTGAAATTTGGAACCCCTTTGCCAGCGGTGGTCAGTCTGGCCCTAAATTATTCCCTTATGTAATATGCCAGTTCTTATATGACTGAGAGAAGAACTCTGAACAGGACTTATTTCTGTAGGGGATCAAGTGCCAACCTGCCCCGTCTTCACACGTGCGAAAATAAAGTCCCGTTTTGGGATTTTAGTCAATTTGCCGTCACACAGGCAATACAAGAAACAAGAGAACAAAAATAACAAGGAAACAAAAATTGGAAGAAAAACAACTCTATTGACATTTCAAGCAACAAACAAGCGAAATCTTTCACAAGAAAACTTCGACAAGGCTAAGAAAGAGAAACCTTTAGAGAGAAACTGAATCTTTTCTGATAACAGCCAAATAATGCCATAAGGACTATGTCAAAGCAAGACAAGATGCAACAAAATTGCAGATGTAGGTTATGTGGTGAGATAGACGAAACGATCAATCACATAATTAGCGAATGCAGTAAATTAGTGCATAAAGAGTATAAGTCTAGACACGACTGAGTGGGCAAAGTAATTCACTGGAAATTGTGCAAGAAATTTGAATCCGTGTTAGAAAATGAGACGCACAAAATTCTCTAGGATTTTGCGATACAAACGGATCACCTAATCTCGACCAGACGACCAGACCAAGTGATAGTCAACAACAGCAAAAAAACAAAAAAACAAACCCTGCTGAATCGAGGGCTTTGCCGTTCTGGCTGATCACTGCGTAAAACTGAAAGAAAGCGAAAAAAAAAAAGTATTTAGACGTTTCTAGAGAACTTAAAAATCTATGGAATATGAAGATGACGGTGATACCAATTGTAATTGGTACACTCGGTACAATCACCAGAGGATTGGCACAGGGGCTTGAGGACTTGAAAATAAGAAGGCGATTGTAGACCATCCAAATTACAGCATTATTAAGATCGATCAGAATAGTGAGAAGAATCTTGCAAACTTGAGGAAATTTGCTGTCACTCAAAAGAGAGAGAAAAATCTTTTTATTAAACAGGAATATCTAATACAGGTTGAAAGGACAGTTCATTTCATGACTTAACAATGAGGTTTGACGAAATGTGTAAATTTTACAACATTTTTGGGTATTTTAATAATTTTTTTTTGTAGAATCGTGTTTTAGCTGTTCCGTTACTATTTTTGCGATAAAATATCCCCCAAATATTATTTTTGTTCGGCACATTAAAAAAACGGATGTAGCATCAGGAATTTTAACGATACTAACAGAGAGTCATTCTGAAAGGTGGAATACCTTTTGACAAATAGATGAACTTGAAAAATTAAGATTTGCAGAAAAAGAGGGAAGTCAAAAAGTGGTTGCACTGTATGCAAAAATTATCAATTCCTAGCGATATATATATATATATATATATATATATATATATGTAAAACGAAAGAGACACACAACTGTAAAACTTTCAGTTCAAAAAGTCTGATGCAAAAAATGTGTAAATATTGGTAACCGTAAAAATCCAATTGAATAAAAAAGTAACAACACAAATAAGAATGTGAGATTAATCAACAAAGCCTGATTAAAATCAAATGTGGTTGGTAGACTTTACGGTACAACTTGAATTAATAACAAAATATAAGCCACTGTTATTATAAAAGGAATCCTACACAAAGTGGTTATTGGGAAAGGATGATCGAAATTTATGCAGAATCCACTTAACAACCCCAAGACCAAGCGAGGATGATTTTAAAGAAAGGCTGGTTTTCTGACCTGGAAATATTAAAAATATTTGGATGGGTAAGTTGTGAAGAATATTCACAAGAGCCCCGTAACTGAGTTTAAACCCAAAATATTGAAAGCCAAAATAACATGGAACCCGGCTCTAAGATATCAACGTTAATAAACGAAGAAAGAAACAATGTAGAGTTTATAAAATATCATGACGGAAAAGAAGGTTAATTACCATCTCTAAAGAATCAGGACTGGAAAAAGTCCAGCCAGAAACCTTAAAGGTATTAAAAATATTCCAACAGGCAATATCACCGAACTAAATGATCAAATTTATGCAAGAGGAAAACTATTCATTGATAAAATTAGAATTCCCCCAAAGAACCCGAACAGAAATACAAAAGCTGGATGCAAAATGAGGTTAGAAGAACAAATAAAGAAACTGCGAAAACAAGCGAAAGGACGAATGAAGTAAAAATACATAAGGACACAATGGAAAAACACCGGAAAAAAAACAGCAAATAAGAAAAATCTGACAAAAACAATTGCAAGAAATAAACAAAAAAATATTGGAAAGTGAAAAACGAGATAAATACTTGGACTTTGCCCGAGAGCAAAAAAAAAAGTGGAATATGAAGATGACAGTAATACGAATCATAGCTAGAACCCTCGGAACAATCCCAAATAACCTGGTAAAAAGACTGGGGAAATTAAAAATTCGAGGAAGAATTTAAACTGTGCTGACCACAGGATTACTTAATTCAGCAGAACTTGTCGTCCATTAGTGGATTTCGCCGACCCTGCAGACTACGGAGAGAAAATAAAACAAGGCAAAAAACTGGACAAATTCCTAAAGAGCAGAAAATGTCGAACATGAGGGTATCAGAGATAGAAATCGTTGTTAGAACCCTCGGAACAGTCCCCAAGAATCAGAAAAAGAGACTGGTAAAACAAGTAATCCGAGGAAGAATTAAGACTGTCCAAACCACAGCAGTGCATAGGTTGGCTAGAATGCTTACTAGAATCCTATAGAACTGAGATGTACTGTCACTCAGATTTCAGGAAAAACCACAAATTTCGCAAGGAGTAAAAAATAATAAGGGAAAAGAGTACATGTAAAAGGAAAATTGTCAGTGGATGCATTTTACGAGCGTGAAGAGAAAAGGCGACGTCGAAAAATCGACAGAAAAAAAAAGAAAGATTTATATATAAGAAAAACGCATCTTTTAATGAATTCGCTTTCTCCTTCTCTTCTGCAGATTCCAATTTTATTGTCACTTTTCGCACCGTTCAGTTGGAAGAAAAACCTATTTTCCGATTAATTATCTAACAGCTCAGATTTCGAGCCCCATTCAATTTGATCTGGATCTTCAAGTATCATATATCGAAATATAAATGTAAAAGAATTGCCAAGCAATATAAAAATGACGCATCTAAAAAAAGAGAAAAAAATGAAAAAAGCAAAAACCAACCAAAAATGAAATAAAGGAAATAATAAAGTAAATTGGAAAATTATAAATAAATAAAAGAGACGAAAATGAAGAGTGGGAATTAGAAGAAAAAAATCAAAACTGAACAGAGATAACGATAAATCTAATTTTTAACTAAACTAAAATTAAACAGAAACAAATATTGTAATAACTGAACGGAAATTACTTTACTCCTTTCATTTATTTAAAATATAAACTTGTTTCTTTTTTGTTTTCTAATTTAATTGTTGTGGAACAAATAGAATATTAATATCAAATTAGAACAGCTCAATTAAAACTGTTGAGTGAAAATTTAATGAAACAGAAAAAAATAGTTTTAATATTGAAGAAAACAAGACTTTCTCCCGGTACGTTTTGCTAAATGAGTCCAGACTGCATTTTCTTTATAAATCATAGAATAATGATCATTGCATATAGTCGTCTTTTATCATTTTAAAGGATATTATTTCTTTGTAAAATTGTTTTATCAATACATGTCGATTTAAGCCCCGAATATATATTTGGTTGGTTGGTTGTGTTTTATGGAATATCAAGCCTTGTAGGTTATTTAATGCCAAATTATATATATATATATATATATATATATATATATATATTAAATACACATGATTTGTAAACGGATAGTTTTGGGGCACATTTTTAAACGAGCCACTTGTTCGCCACAGTTAAATGTTTTCAAGTATTGTAACACTAATTCTATTTAACATTATTCATTTGTTGACACACAGTCAAATGGTTTCAAGAATAATAAATTATCAAATAGTTCTATTTGACCAATAGCCGCGACCCTAACCCGTCGTACAACTCCGGGTCAGAGAGTACATGAGCGTAATGGTGATGAAGGGGTACTCAACCTTCTTCAAACTCCAAGACGAGCTTTACCATCCGAGGTAGTTTAATGTCATACCCAGGACACCTATATATTAGAAAGCAACAGGAATTAACTATTTTTACAGGAAAACGAAAACCAATTGAATACAAATTCATAAAAAAGTCAGTTTTAGTTGAAATGTGCTATTAGAGAAAGTAATCACGGAAAAATTGAAGATGTTGAACTAAAAAGAAAGAGTAATTGTGGAGGAAAACTACAAGCTGACAGACACAAGGAACTCATTGGTGTCTGTAAGAAATGTTTGAAGACATTCACGGTTGTCAAAGATATAAATGAATGTCGCCTTTATAACTGGAGATATTCTATTTCGCATTTCTTTTTTAAAATGATTGCTGCTCTACTATTTATCTATGAGTGGAGGGAGAACAGGATTCATGCCTTTAACAAAGGCATTAGTGCGAAAGTGAAACTCCCTCGTTCAAGATTTGAACTCGGGTTAACGTATTCATTTTCTCAGGCGATAACCGTTAAACCACGCATCTCCAGCTTTATCTAGATCGCATGGTTGCAGATATTAACAAGATAAAATTCAAACTATAAATAAAACTTGATAAATAAAACCAAATCTCCTTTGATAACTGAAAGTAAAGAAGGAACTTTTATAATTCAAATCGTCATTAATAATTATTATTATTAGAAATTTTGTCATGTCTTCGCCGATACGATATCGACAGAATTTTATCAAATTATTCTGAAATCCTTAAAAACTATTCTAATGATGAAATTTCACCCTGTTTCTAAAGATATTATACATTTTAAATGAAATATCAAAGGTTCTAACAATGATATCCAGAACTGTATGTTTCAGCATAAACATGTCTCGATTAAAATTGTATTTGCCAAGAACAACAAACGAAGTATTAATATCCTTTAAAAATAGTCTCCTTGGTATTTAAAACACTTATTCCAGCAAGCTTTTTATTGTTCGTAGCACCTTTGATAGTCCTATGTTGATAGTGTGAACTTATGCCGCAGTATTTCTTTTAATATTCTTCACATCTTTAACCCTCATCTGTTGATGAATTTTATGTTATGGAAAGAAAAACTTGTACAGAGTTTTGTCTGGATAGTATGGAGACAGTTACACATGAACAATACTATATTTAAAAAAATATAATTTCGTTCAAAAAGTATAAAGCTTAGTTTTGTAATTTTTTCAAAACTCTTTTAGACATCTTGACATTTAGCATTCATAATATAAATTGTTAAACAAATAAATATTTAAAGCTTAAGTCTTGATACTTTTTCAACACACCTCGAATGTTGACAAAACTAAAATTGCAGCTATTTTAAGTACGATGCTAAGTTTGACTTGGGTACGCTAAGTGTATTTTAAGAGTAGTAGAAATTTTGATAAGATTTTAAATCTTTTGACCATCTTCCGACCTGGCGAGCAGGTTGCGACAAAAATCCATTTTTGAGTGCAGTTTAACAGGTTTGAATTCAGAGTTTTCTTTCTCCTTTCGTGATTGAAAAAAGCCTAGTTTACCCCACGATTTACCCATAGATGGAGGGATAATACATGTCCAAAGGGGATTAGCGTTATGGGAAATGCAAATAACCTCATTAATGATTTGAACTCGGGTCGCCGTGTCCATTTCCAACGGCGATGACCGTTATATCGCGAGTACCTTGAATGAAACCTAACGTAATTATACTCATATCAGTTAACAACATTATATGCAGCATACGACAATACAAGGCAGTGTTAACGGCCAAGGTGAATATATAGTGTATTAACATGGGGTTTGAATAGTGCTGATATACCCCTTATTTTGGAACCTGCGCACAAATTGATCTTTATAAGTGATCATTTTTTGGAATCCAGGAAAATTACCTTTAAGTTTACTCTTGAGTAAATAGAGACGTATATTCAAGGTTTTGCAATTTCTTTTCTATCAGTTGACACACACACACACACACACACACACACACACACACACACATTCACACACACACGTATACAAAGATGAATAAAGTTGGCGACCGTAGTCGAGAGTGACCCAAAGGCTCCATTTTCAATTGCTAGTAATGGCGGGCACTACTCCATTCCCTGGATTGCTCCACTTAACTTTGATCCGTATCTTATAATGCTGAGTGTTAAGCAAAGCGGCATCAAGTACCATTTTTTGAGTCTTTGGTATGACTCGACCTGGGATTGAACTCTGGTCATCCTGACCATTGGTGAATACTCTGCTCATTAGGCCAATGGTCCGGTGAGATATATACATAAAAGTATTGCATCACCTCAAAATAAGTACACCTCTAATTTTTTCATGAAGAGTTTCTTCTAAACCAAATATTATTCCTTGCGGAATATCATAAAATCTAAAAGCAAATGAAACTTTTACAAAATTGCCAAAGGAGTGTACTTATTTTTAGATTTCTGCATATTCATATTTTTAGTAACAGATTTACTTAATAAACAATATAAAATAATATCCCTTTATATTGTATAATGCTCCTCTAGAATCAGTGACATCTTGGTGTTTTTGGTTTTAGAACTAAATTATATTTTTACAAAAATTGTAATGGTTATAGTTATTCATGGGTGATATATATATATATATATATATATATATATGTATATATATATATATATATATATATATATATATATATATATATATATATAAGAGGTTTATGGTTATTACTCGCTCACTTGGTGAGTTAATGGAGGAGAAAATGTTGCAGTATTGTTAAATAGTGCTCAATTGTCTGTCCGACGTTTGCTGATTGCATGAAACCCAGGGACGCAGACTGTACCATGTAACACACACACACACACACACACACACACACACACACTCACATATATATATATATATATATATATATAAATTTGGTGACCTTAGACGAGAGTGACCCGAAGGCTCCCTTTTCAATAACTACTACACCGAGGTGTAAGGGAGGGCGCTACTCCATTCCCTGGATTGCTCCACTTCACCTTTGATCCTTACCTTATAATGTTAAGCAAGGCGGTATCAAATACCATTTTTGAGTCTTTGGGATTGAACCTTGGTCTCCTGGACCATTGGCACACACTCTACTCTGTCCTAATGAATAGTGTTGTATACATATACATCTTCAGCATCACAACGACACAACAATAAAGATGCAAATTAAAGGACGCAGGAAGGAAAACGCAGGAATGAAAGACGCATGAAGACTTCTTTAGAAAAATATTCACCTCTCACTTTATTGCAAGGGTTCGAAAGGGTTGTTGAAGGGTTGCATGTGAAAGGATGCTGGGGACCGAACATAAACTTCATATTTTGACCCCACTGTTATGACCGTCACGTTGTGTCTTTCTTGTTCTCTTAATGTTGGGGTCTACTCCATCGGGGCTTTCCAAGGGCCCCCTCGGTCGGGTGTGGCTTTCCCTACCACATCTGGTCTCCAGCTGTCTGGAAGTCTGCTGGCAACTGCATCGGGGGTTTCCGAGGTCCCCCTCGGTCGGGTGTGGCCTTCCCTACCACATCTCGTCTCTAACCCTCTGGGAGTCTGCTGGCAACTGCATCGGGGGTTTCCGAGGACCCCCTCGGTCGGGTGTGGCCTTCCCTACCACATCTGGTCTCTACTGTCTGGAATTCTACTGACAACTGCTCTGGGACCCAAACTCAACTGAGTTAAATAATAACTCAACGCCCACACGATCGCCTACTGGATCTTTGAAATCGAATGTTTAATCGTCATCAAGCGGAAATAACTGTCATGCAGTTCAGAGGTTACTCTCTTCCGGTGCATGACTGTAATGGCACAATGGGACCTTCACCTTTTCCCATATCATAAGCCTTAATCCACCCACGCGATCTCTTTCGATTACTGGCCGTTGGAATGTGTCACTTCCTTCCGGTGTATTACCTTGGAATAGTATTTTTGGGCCGGGTCGAAGGTCAAAATATAACAATAGCACCCAGTGTGCTAGCTATTGAAAAGAGAGCCTTCGGGTCACCCTGGACTAAGGTCACCAACTTTACTTACTAACTTATATATCTATATCTATATATATATAAAGTATCAGATATAGAAAATGTAAAAATAAAGTAAGGTAAAATAAATGACTCAGAATTTCACGGCTAAGCTCGTCAGGTGAACTTATAATTAACACATCTGACTTATTCGCTTGAACTACTGTATACTTCTTTTTGATTAGACATTGTGATATTGCTCTACATTTTTGTGTATTGAGCACTGTGAATATTTTGCAAATTAGAGGCACTTTTAATGTTACTTTTGAACTATATATATATATATATATATATATATATATATATATATATATATATATATAAGTCATAATTATGTATATGAGTTGAAATTATACGATGTATTTTTTAAATCGTAAAAGAGAAAATATATATTTTGATAATGTAAATCAGAAATCATTATTTATACGTTTAATTTATTGCTTAAGCATTAATGGTTTTATATTCGATTTCTACCCGATACAAAATTTGTGATCAAAAGATTCATGAACTCTTTGACGTCAGAGTTGCTGCACAGCGTAAAAGAGGCAAGTAAGCCTTTAATTAGATAACGTACATTTGAAGTTGTACTTATAAAAAGTTCATCTCAAGGCTACACTACTTTCAACAGTTTTGGTTTGAGTACATAAAAACAATTTGTGAACAGTTCAGTGGGGCTGCAGAATACGCCGACTTCATTTCTGTAACAGAGTAAGACCTTTCCCAACGAGTGTCCAGGATATGACACTAAACTGCATCTGATGGTGAAGCTCCAGTCCTTGTGATTTAGAGAGTGTGGAATGCTTCTTCATTGCCATTACTCCCAAGTCCGTTCTGACCCGGAGTAGTTGTACCAATTAGGGTTCCATCCATGGCTCAAATAGAACTAGTTAGACTTGAAACCATTTACCTGTGTGGAAATAGAACTATTAGTATTAGATAGAAATAATGGAACCATTTAACTCCGTGAAAACAATAAATAGCAATGCTTAACCCATTCAACTGACTGAAAACAATAAATAACATTTGAAACCATTTAACTGTGTGTCACCAAATGAGTTATGGTTCTTTTAAAAATGTTACCTACAAACTATTCGTTTATAAATTATATATATATATATATATATATATATATAAAGATTTATAGTACATACATACATACATACATACATATATATATATATATATATATATATATATATATATATATATATATATATATATAAAGAAGAAAAAACAAAAAATGTTCCAAATTTTATCCTTTACCTATTGCTCATGATCACTTTGTTTATACATATAATCTTATGACTGGTTTTTCCATTTCTTCCTCGTTTCTTATGTATATATTTGTTTGCATTAGTTTTCAAAAATTTCACAGGTATCTTTCCATCAAATTTTCATTTACTTTAACCCCAGCGTGTAACTTATAATTTATGAAGTAGTAATTTACGAAGCTCTTTGTTCCAATGTGACACAGGGTCGAATGAATGGGACACCCAATGAAACTCGAACCCACTCGTGTAGGTTTGCTAGTCGAGCTTGCTAACCATTACACCATCAGAGGTGCCTCTTATTATTTATTAAGTAGATATAACACTCTTCATATAGATGACATTAATAAGATTTATCTCTATTTAATTATATATAGTATGTTTGTTTCTTTTCTTTTCTTTTCTTTACCTCCCTTTTCTTTTCCTTTTCTTTTCCTTTTCTTTTCTTTTCTTGACCTCCCTTTTCTTTTCATTTTCTTTTCTTTTCCTTTTCTTTTCCTTTCCTTATCTTTTCTTTACCTCCCTTTTCTTTTCCCTTTCTTTTCCTTTTCTTTTCTTTACCTCCCTTTTCTTTTCCCTTTCTTTTCTTTTCCTTTTCTTTTCTTTTCTTTTCTTTACCACCCTTTTCTTTTCTCTTCTCTTTTTCTTTTTCAAGGGTTGGTATGCTATAAAATTCAACCAACCAACCAACCAACCAACCAACCAACCAACCAACTTTGGAGAATGTACTCCAATAAAACGTATTTTGACGAATTCTTTTTCAGAAACACTTGCAAAGATTTAAAAAGTTTTTGGTTCTTGACAAAACATGATTTATCAAAATGATGCAATGCTAAAAAGTATCTTTGCTCAGAGTTGATTATGATTGCTTAGATAGTCTGCCGAAATCGATCTCATCTGAAAATATAAACGATATGCTGGGGAAAAACGTTCTGAATAAATGTCTTCTGTCAATTAGCGAATTTCTAGGAAATGTACTAAAACACGCATGCATGAAGAAATTTATTTTATCAGAACTTTATACTCAGCAAGTTTCGATATAAAAGAAAGAAGGTGAAGTCAAGTTACGTAAAAACTCGCTGAAGTACCTACTACGCCGAGTAAGAGGTCAAGACTTGGATCACAAACACAACAAGTCAAACAATGAAATATATTTCAAAGAATTTCTTCTTATAATTTCATTTTTTAAACAATTTCTATTTTACCATCTTTGTTGTAAAATAAAAATTTACACCGAATGGTCGAAAAATGTAATTTTCATAATAAAAGATGAATCCATACAACATAAAAATATTTACCAATTATATCTTTATATCATTTAATGAAGTTAATGCTGTTCTCTGAAAAACGAGTTTTGTAGTGAAATATATTTTATCACTGACACTTAAAACATCATTCAAATGAAAACTTACTGGTTTATATCCGGTTGGTTGGTTGATTGGTTTTATGGTATGTTAATCGTTTTTGGATTATTTGATGCCGAAGACAGTCTCATTTTTTGCAAGTAATTATAAAGCTTCAAGTAATTATTCTTAATACAAACAATTCCCACAGTTATAATGATTTCAAGTATTCCTATCTAACACTAATAATTTCGTAATATATCTATTTGACCTATAGATAGGATCCTAACAGGTACTATCACTGAGTCAGAGTGGATCTGAGAGTAATGGCCACAAAAGGGTGACTGTACTCCCAAGAACCCTAGAACTGGAATCACAACACCAAATGGTTTTGTGTTAAAACCTGGACATTTTATATCCAGATTTTTCCTTAAGTAATAATGCTATGTAGCTTTTCTCCATCTCGTTTAAACTTATAGTTAGTGAAGATTAATTAGATGTTCAGTAAGACAAGAGAGGATCGTTCAAAAAGTTCTAAACCTCACTAAGGTTTTAGATTTGTTGGACACTTCTCAACTTTGCACTGAAATAAGAACATAGAATTGGAGTTAGTTTTTCTAGTTTTATAGGACGTGGTTGTTTGTTGCTACAACGAAAATGTTCTGCTTTGACTTTTATTTCATGGTGAGGCTTGGGACTTTTTGAACGATTCTCATATTATTCATCATTTTTTCTTTGGAAATTTAAATTTTGTACAGTTAGATCTTGCAGGATTATGGCTTCTTCCTGGTTATTGCTTATTGTCATAAACTCCGTTTCAATGAAAGTCATTCTTTTTCTATGTGGAGCAAGTATTTTCGTTAAAACCTTACCCTGTATCCAATAAATATGCATACAAAAATTGGTATTTCACATTCAACTGTTTGACTGTCTATAGAGGATAGATAAATTCTTCTTAACTATGAATGTAGGCCATGGTTAATCTTCAGTTTTTACAAAAAAGGCCTCTTTAGTTGAGAAATCGTTGGACCTGTCCAAAGAATTATTATCTGTGACAGATTGATAATAATGCCGGCTGTACCAATCATAATAGTTCCATTGAAATTACTGTCAACGTAAGATAGGGGACAAAATGGCAATTGTTAATGTAGCGTAGTCATTTGTATTCTTTAATGGGAGATACATACATTGGATTCATCGACCTAGTGGCTTATTGTGTCTCCTGGACAAAATAAACACGCCGTCACCGGAGATAAGAAATAGCAGGAAAGGAACGATGTAGAAGGAAGAAGGAATTCATAGAAACTGTAGGATGGAAACGATAAGAACACTTCGGGTTCTTATAGTCATATTACTTGACTTATGAAAGAATATACCTTAATTATTAGATTATCAACAAAAATACATTGTCGCATCATTGATAATACAGAGAAACGTCTACAACAATATAAAAATTAAAGTCAGTTCTTATCTATCTATCTTTAAAATTTTTCTTTCTTTCTTTCTTTCTTTCTTTCTTTCTTTCTTTCTTTCTTTCTTTCTCAGAACACTGTTTCTTTCTTTCCAGTTTAATTTCTTTCGGTGGTAGTTTCTTTTTTCTTCTTCCCCCTTTTATATTTGATTCTATTTTTAACTAAACAAAGGATTAAAGGCCGCCGATATCAAGTCACATCCTGCTTATAGGATTTATATGATAATTAATTGCAGGCAAATAAATAAGATCGCTCTTCAGGCTAAAGTATGTAACATAAGTACATGACCTAATTGTTTTTTTAGCAAGCAATAACCCAGTCTACGAAGATAGATTTCTGAGAGAATGATTTAAACGCCCGGATACATCATCGAGAAATTCGGCAATTCACAAAGATAGTTGATTTTTAGCCTTACGTAATTCATTAGCCAAACGTAAAATTATAGAATTGTTGGAAAATTTAGGTCAAGGAAATTACATTCGTTTTTCATATTAGTCCAGTAGGCGAGGCTTAGAATATCCTGAAGTGGAGTAAGTCCCACACCTCAAAAAAGATGCCCAGGATATGACACTAAATTGTATCTGATGGTGAGGATCCAGTCCTCGAGATCTTGGAAGTGTGGCGTACTTCTTCATTGCCGTTAATTCCAGTTCTATTCTGACCCGGAGTGGTTGTACCTGCTAGAGTCCGATCTCTTGGTCAATTACAGCTGTTTAGAAATATTCATATTCAGTAGGACCATGTGAAAAAACCCTCTTAAGAAACAACTACATAAAAATATGAACGTTCAATAAATGCAATTCCCTAACCTCCAGGAATAAATTAACCCAAGACAGGTTAACATGCCATTAAAAATCAATCAATCAGTTGTTACCCCCATGTTTCTAAAACTTATACTTGAAATACAGTTGACCTTAAAAAACGAAAAAACAAAACGTGACACAAATGATAAAAATAAAAGAAAAGAAAAAAGAATGGACGCTTGAATGGTACTAGCGTAAAATCATTTCAACTGCAAAATTGTAATTGGTTTTATAAGAGTAATGTTATGGCATAAAATGTAAGTGCATCTACATTCTACACTCATATTTTGGATAGGTGTATTTATATAGATTTCAGTCTCTATATAAAGGCGAAGTTCGTAAAATGTAATTAAAGGAAAGAAAAAGAAAACAAGCGCAAGAAAGACTATTGGATCAGGAAAAAGAAAAAAAAATGTAGAAGGAAACATAATTAAAAATCCAGGGCGTTGAAGAATTTGGAAGATAAGAAAAGTTTTGAGTGTTCTGTGACAATGACAATTGAGAGATAGGGTAGATGTTAATATGAATGAAGGAACAAAATTGCGGTTTTTATAAAGAAAAAAGATGGCTGCCATTTTCGGGCAACAAGCACGAAAGATGTTATGATCATGACTGTCAATCTGAGGAAAATATAACCCTTTCTCCTATGAAAAAAATCGCTGTTTTCAAGAGAAGAAAAATTAGTTTCATTTGATCGAAGATGTTACTGTATTTATGCATTTCTCTTTTCTCCATCAATCAATTTACAAGTATTTACAGGATACAACCCACATTTTTTAGGAATTTTGATCGCATTGATCAGTCTTTTCCTGTATCAAATTATCTAGTATTTCCTGTGTCTCACCAGATGCCTTACATATTTCTTGAAATCATTTCAACAGGAAACAAAGAAACTCATTTTCGATCATTTTCTGATCTTTTAAGGAAGCTAGTCTTGGCTAGTAAATAATTGCTTGTGAGTTGGATTCCCACTGGGTATCCCATAATTTTGGTCTTCTCTAAGTTAAGCTCTGTAAATGACTATATACATTCATTCCTTTCTTTCTTTGTTGAATGGCATACCAACCTCGTTGGTTATTAAATAAATAAAATAAATTTTGAAGATGAATTACTGACCCCCTTTACAGAATTTTATTTTTTTCTCTCTTTGCATAATTTCAGTTTGGATACAGTAGTTTCTGCATTGTTTCTTTTTGTCCTTAAATAGGTTCTGGTAGCATGAAAAATTCTGTATTTCTCTGAAACAACCGTTCATCTCAAAGAAATGTCAATAAGCATTTGTTTCATTAATTTATTCGCACAATTATATGACCTTTAACTTTGCCAGTAAGTTGGCCAATACTGAGCCACGAACGAAGGTAAACATTTGCGGCAAATATAAATCTTTTATCCATCCTGTCTGTACTGCTTAGAATACACGGACTGTATCCCTTGCAGTGTCTCCCTTCATTGGCATTATTTCCAGGTCCACTCAAACCCGGAATGGTAGTACCTGTTAGAGTCCCCTTTATAGATCAAATAGATTGATTTAAAAATTACTCGTAATCGATAGTAACGTGTACAAAATCAATCATATCCTATCGAACCGCGCGTAAAAATTATTTGTATTCGATAGGACCATGCGCAAAATTATTCGGATGTATAGGATCTGGGGCCAAAAAACTCTAAAGAAACAACTACCCAATAATATAGATATGAAAGTACTGTTAATGCAATTCCATAACCTCTTGACATAAAATAACTCTAGATAGGTTGACATGACGTTCAAATCAATCAATCAATCAATCAATCAGTCAAATTTTTTGCATTTTATATTAACCGGTATAATTTTGGATACGATAGTCATTTATTGAATTCAATTTATTTTGAAACAAAGCTAGAAGTATGAGACACCCAGGGAGAATTAAACTAGCTAACAATGATCTGTTACCCTAGCTTGTTAAGTAATAGGCTATGTGAGGTGTTCATTTTAATCAGAGTAGGCATGCATATTATTGAATTTTAAACTAATCGCTATACAAATGCATTTAACATAGATAATTGATATCATAAAGTTTCTCCCCAAAGGGTATTAATACTTTTTTTAATCACTCTGTCTAATTTTCCACTAAAAATGAAAAAAGAAATCAAGTACTTTAGGTTTAGAAGAAAAATTAACTTTCTATAAAAGGGTGTACTTATTTGTGGGTGATACTGTATAAACCACCGGGTGCTGAAAAGTTATAGACCTGACTAAGGGGTGGAATGACTGACAGTCAAAACGCACACACTATTCCATGTAGGCATGCTGCAGTTCAATCTACTTAACACATCGTTTCCCTAGGTTTTTAAACAAAGAAATTCTCTCTGTCTCTATATGTATTTCTAAAATCATTACTTTACTAGATGAACTGAGAATTTTTCAGCACCTTTGGAATATATATATATATATATATATATATATATATATATATATATATATATAGTACAGCTATATTCATGCGCCGACATATTCGCTAGTTCTAATATATTTATATTCACTGACTAGCTCTCAATTACGATCCAATCTTTTTCAATTCAAGATCATTCTCCACTCAAATCACGCTCAATTGACTTTTACGAATGACTCATTTATTTGTTCTTTTATCTTTTATTCATACACTGTCGATCTGCCATTTTTAGAACATTTTAAGGTGAATGTTGGCCTAAGTACTTCCTCTTCCGTTTTCAGTTTCACGTTTGTTTTCTTGACTTCCTTCACAACCTTTTCTCGTTGTTTTCACGGAAATCAAATTTGCTGTTTGTATTAACGATTCACAAGGGCTAATTTATTTTCTAGATGTTTTATTTGTTCATTTCTTTTTTCACTTTTCTCAATTATTTTTGTAAGATTTTCTATCTCTTTTATTGATAATATCTTTCATTTTTTATTTCTATTTTTTCTTTGGTTTTCTTCTTTCGTTGGTTGTACTGATTACTTCTTTATTTTCACTTTCTGCCCTTGTTTTATCCTTTCATTCTGTTTGTCAATCGCTTCTTTTTTATTTCCGGGTTACCATTCAATTTTAATTTTTTCATTTATTTCTCTTTTTTTTTTAATGTTTCATTTAAAAAAAAATTCTTTCTTGATTCTTTGTTTTTATTTCTCGTTTTTTAATCTATTCTTCTTTTTCACTTCTTTCTCTCTGTCTTTGTCTCTGTATATATATATATATATATATATATATATATATATCTTTTTTTTAAAATTTATACCTATCTTACTTTTTTCCACTATTATTTTTCCTAGCCTTTCTGTTTTTTCTTTCATCTTGATTTATTTAAACTATTTAAAATGTTTTTTGATTATTTCTCTGTTCATTTTTTTTTTTTCGTTTTTATATTTTCATATCTTTTTCCCTTCGTTTGTCTTTCATTTTCCTTGCTTCTTTTCATTTTTTTTTCATTTCTTTATGCAGTTCTTCCCCTCGATATCGTTCGGAATGTGTTTGTACCGAACGATTCAAAGGAGATGAATCGGCATCGAAGGAATTAATGATTTTACCAACTGTTTAGTTATGCACCAAGAGCATTTTATACAACAACAACGACAACGATAACAACAACAAGTGAAGCAATAACAGTACACAGCAAAGTTAGCAACATCATTAAAACAACGGCAGTAACAATTTCAAGAAAAAACTACTAAAAAAGAAGTAAATAAAAAATAATCTATACGTTATAACAGAAACATAAAACTTCATCAATATTCCGGATAAAAGAAGAACCAGTACAATAGCTTGTCAAAAGGTTTTAGTGTGATAAAAAGAATGACGATAATGATAAAAACATTTATTGAATTAATAATAATAATAATAATAATGTTCACTATTTCAGCAGACCACAGAGTGAAGGGAAAGGAAAGCAAAATAAAAGAAGTAGGATTAATACCTGGACCTAATCAGAGAAAAAAAAAAAAAAAAAAAAGCAAACAAAAAAAAAAAAACTTAGAATATCAAGGTGACAATGATACCAATACCAGGCAGAGCCTTCGGAACAATACCAAGGAAACTCGGGATTCGGGTAAAGATAGAGATCGTCCAAACCACAGCACTCTTGAGATCGGCCAAGATATCTTGAAGGATCCTGGAGAACAGTCACTCTGAGTTCAGTGAAGGTTACCATGGCTAAAGGTTGTTTTAAGTTTGGTTTGTTTAGGTTTTATGATATATCAACCTCTGTAGGCTATTTGATACCAAATCAATTTTTATACAAATAAACAGTTCTATTTCAAACAATTCATTTTAGCATACAGAAACAGTTCCATTTCAAACAATTCAGTTTAGTTCTATTTGACTCATAGATAGGACCCTATCAGGTACTACAACTCCGAGCCAGAGTGGACCTGGGATAAATGGTGCTCTGCATTCCCCAAAGCTCCAGCATTACTGGAACCTCACCATCAGATTGTTTAGTGTCATATCTAGGGCACTCGTTGGGGGTTACCCCTCGGCAGAGATGCAGTCAGATACAGCCCAGCCGACTGGGAAAAATGTTTTTAAACTCAGGAATAATAATAATAATAATAATAATAATAATAATAATAATAATAATAATAACAACAAATAAAGGGAAAATTGATAATACACAGCAAAATAGCATGTGTCGGTTATGTGGTGACAAAGATGAAATCAGCAATCACTTAATAAGCGAATACAACAAACCAGCGCAAAAGAAGTACAAGACTTGGCACGACTTGGTGAGAAAAGAGATCCACTGAGAATTGGGCAAGAACTTGAAACTTGACTAGATCATCAAATGGTATATGCACAAACTAAAAATTCGTCCCAGAGAATAAGACACTAAATTCTCAGGGTTTTTGAGGTACAAACGGACCATCTAAACCGGCTAGAAGAGAAGGCCTAATAATTCAAATTAACAAGAAAAAAAAAGAACTTGGGGAATTTGTCATTTCCGGCGGACAACAGCTTAGAAATAAAAGAGAGCAAAAAGAATAACTAATCACGAGTTTTTACCAGAGAACTAAGAACGTTTTGGATTATGATGGGGACCAATTGTTGTTGGTGCACTTGGAACGACCCCAAAAAGCTTGGAAAGGAGACTAGCAGAATTAAAAATCATAGGAGGAATCGAGACCTTCTAGACTACGAAATGATTGAGATCGTCCCGTCTTCTCTGAGAGAGACTTGCTGTTAGACTCCAGTAAACGACCATCAGCTGAACCTAAAGAGATAGGTTAAATGATATTGGCGAAAGAAAGGAGACTCAAAAGATACCGGGACAGAGTGAACCAGTACAAGAAAAATTCCCAATAATAATAATAGTAATTAAGATAATAATAATATATTCAAGTCTTAACACAATTCATCGTGGGACCAACACAACAGGTTTGGGTGTCATAATCGGCTGGGACTTCCTTGATAACCAACACGAGAGACCTGGTCACCATTCTGCAAATGTTCGCTTGTTCTAATTTCAGGTACGCAAGCAACGACCAAAGAAACCTCTCAACTCAGAGACACCATCAGGAGAAATGGAGTTGGGAAGACAACCAAAATGTACTTCACTGTTATATTAAAATAAATCTTTAATAAAAAGATAATAGAAAAAGAATGATAAAAATTTGGGCATAATCTGCTAGATTCAATACAATTAGCTCACCAAGTTAGAATAATATTAAAGAAAGGTTTGTCTTTTGATCTTTGATACCAGAAGTATATCAATACGTGACTAGTGAAGAATATCTACAAGAACCCATTACCCGAACCGAAACGCTAAATACTGAGAGGCAAGCCCTCCTAAACTGAACTGAATGGATAAATCACGTGGAAAAAGAACTACAAGGACTCGAACAAGGCCCCGAGATGATTATACACCTGAAATCACCCTGTACCGAATTGGGAAACTCCAGGTCATGATAGAATATGCGGATTCTGGTTTGAAAAAATCATGTCCGTCCATGACAGACTGGCTCTTGGACTGAATAAATGCTTTGAAGAAACAAATAAGCTCGATTAAATGTCTTAGGGTAAAACTACCCTGATCCAGTATTATTAAAAAGGAACCATCTCCAGCAACCGAAAATGTGTCTACAGATGATGTGGAAAATCATAATAGTACAAATTAGGGAGATCTATTGCTCGCTAATAAGCTGTGGACTATTGCTCTAACCTGTTCATTGGCCTAGTGGGTAGAGTATTCGCCAATGGCCCAGGAGACGGGATTCAGTTCAAGGTCGCATCATACCAAAGATTTAAAAAAGATACTTGATACCTCTTTGCTTAACACTCAGCATTATAAGGTACGTATCAAGGGTAAAGTGGAGCAAGCAGGGGGAAGGAGTAGCGCCCTTTCCTACACCTCAGTGTAGTAGCTTTTGAAAAAAGAGCCTTCGAGTGGCCCTCGACTACCGGCGCCAACTTTACTTACTTTACATTATTTCCTGAAAAAGAGAAAGGATCTCTCAAGGAAACAAGAGGAACAGGGGATTTATTGTACATCGATCAACATATCCTCAAGGAGAGCAAAGCGAGGCGGGAAAATGTAGCCATAGTGTGGATTGACAACAAAGCAGCCTATGATATGGTCTCTTAAGATGTACAAGTTATCCGTTATAAATTTCATCACTGAAGCCATGGAAAACTGGAAAGGGAATTTGACCGCAGGAGGAACAACTTCAACAGAGGTGTAAATCCAGAGAAGCATTTTCCAGGGGGATGCACTTTCACCATTACTATTTGTAATTGCAATGATACCACTCAATTATATTCTTAGAAAATGCACAGGGGCCAGCAAATTTACTAAATTGCAAGAAAATATAAATCACCTAATATACATAGACGACATCAAGCTGTTTGCGAAAAATAAAAAAAAGAATTGGAGACTCTAATACAAACAATGATGATATAATGTAAAGATATAGGAATGGAATTTGGTACAGAAAAATGCCATGCTAATAACGAGAAGTGAAAAAAGACAAATAACGGAAGGAATAGAACTGCCAAATTCAACAAAGAATCAGAAAGCATGGCGAAAAGGAAAATTGCAAGTACTTGGGAATACTGGAAGAGGACACATCAAATAAGTGGCGATGAAAGAAAAGACAACAAGAAGCGAGTATCTCAGACGAACGAGAAAGCTTCTTGAAACCAAGCTCTGTAGCAGCGATCTCATCAAAGAAATAAACATCTGGGCTGTTCCCCTTGTAAGATACTCGGGACCATTTGAAATGGACGGAAGAACTTCGACAAATGGACCAAAAGACAAAAAACTGAAGACGAAGCATAAGGCCTTAAATCCGCGAGATGACATTGACAGACTGTATGTGTTAAGAAAAGAAGGCGGAAGTAGACTCACCAACATTGAAGATTGAGTGGATGCATCAATATGAGAACTCGAAGACTGTATCAAATAGAACAAAGAAAGACTAATTACAACAACCAGAGATAGAAATGACAGCATAAAAATAAAAAGAACAATAACCAGGAAACAGAAATGGGAAGAAACAAAATAGGACCAATTATGTTAAAACGAAAATGGGTAAGACGCAACAGAATCACACAATAAGCGAATGAAGCAAACTTGCGAAAAAGAGTAGAAGACTAGGCACGACTGGATGGGATGGGTGATTCACTGGGAATTGTGAAAGAAACTGAAATTCGATCATACTACCAAATGGTATATGCACAAAGCAGAATCCGTCTTGAAGATTGAGACTAACAAAATTCTCTGGGATTTTGAGATATAACCAGATCATAAAATCCTGCTCAGAGGACTAGAAGTAGTGATAATATAGTATAGTGGGTTTTGCCGTTCCGACGGACCACTAAGTAAAAGTCGAAGAAAACGAAAAGAGAAACAAATATTTGGACATTGCCAGAGAACTAAAAAGGCTATGGAATTTGAAAGTGTCGATGACACCAATTGTAATTGGTGCGTTGGGAATGATCCCCTAAGACTTGTTAAGGGAAGAGCTGCAAATCGGAAGATGAATCGAGACCATCCAAACAACTGCATTGTTATGATTGGCTAGAATGCTAAGAAAAGTCCTGGAGACCTGAGTAAACTTGCTATCTCTCAGACTCCAGCGAAAAACCACCAGCTAATACTGGAGTGAAAACTCACAGGGAGTAATATAATAAAATGAAAAGATCTCGAGACCTTGATACAAACACTAAGAATACACAAGCAGTATATAGGAATGGAATTTAGCATTGAAATATGTGCTGTGTTGATAATGAAAAGTAAGAGAAGAGAATCAACCATGAGTATAAAACAGCCAAATTAGGAAAGCATCAGAACACTTTAAGAGAATTAAAACTACAAGTACTTAAGAATTTTGGAAGAGGATACCATCAAACAGAGAAGAAAGAAAAAAAATAACAAAACAGTACCTCAGAAGAACGATAAAAGTTTTTCAAAAACAAGCATTGCAGCAGAAATTTCAACAAAAGGAAAACATCTGAGCATTCTTCTCTGTAAGATACTTAGAACCATTCTTAAAATGGACAAGGGAACAACTCAGACAAATGAATCAAAAGACAAAGAAATTAATGACTAAAATCAAATCCAAACATCCAAGAAATGTCATAGACAGACTATATGTGTCAAGTACTTAAGAAATACATTAAAAAGAGCAAAGAGCAAAGAAAGACTAAATTCAGCCGCCAGTAACAGCAATAGCAAGATAAAGAAAAGACAGAAAAAAACAAAACAAAAGAAAAACAAAAACAAAAACTAGGAAAAACAAATGGAAAGAAAAACATGTTTCAAGCGAAAAACTGGTAAGATTGCTCACGAGAAGATTTGATCATGGCTATAAAAGTTAAACCTCAAGAGAGGAACTGAATGTCTTTTGATAGCAGCACAAAACAACGCTATAAGAACCAATTACATTAAAGTGGAAATCTATAACATAAAAAATTGCAAGTGTATGTTATGTGGTACAGAGATGAAACCACAATTACTAAAAAAGTGGATGTAGCAAACTAGCACAAGTACAAGACTAGGCACGACTGGGTGGAAAAGGAAATCCACTGGGAATTGTGCAAGAGATTAAACTTTGACCAGACAATCAAATGGTATATGTCCTAACCAGAATTCGCCCTAAGAATGAGATACATAAAATTTTCTGTATTTTTAGATACACACAGGCCACTGAGTGGGAAAGGAGATCCACTGGGAATTATGTGAGAGATTAAACGGACCACTTTATCCCGGACAGAAGAAGAAACTAAAGACAAAGATTGGAAGGAATAGAATTACTAAATCAGGAAAGCATAAGAACAATTGGAGAAAAAGAAAATTCCAAGTATCGTGGAATACTAGAAGCGGACACCATCAAGCTGAGATGAAAGAAAAAAGCAAACAAAAAAAGAGTTAAAATAAAAAGTTTACCTTAGAAGAACGAGAAAGCTTCTTAAAATGAAGCACTGCAGTAGAATCCTTATCAAAAGAATAAACATCGGATTAGTCTCTTTTGTAAGATACTCTGGGCCCTTCTTAAAATGGAAAAGTGAGGAATTCAGACAAATTGACCAAAGGACAAGGAAATTAATGATGCACAAGGCTCTACACATAGGAGATAACATAGACTATATTTGTCGAGAAAAGGAGGAAGAAGACGCAAGAGCATTGGGGATTGTGTAGATGCATCAATATAAAGACTTGAAGGCTACATTAAAAAAGCAAAGAAAGATTAATTAGAGCAGCCAGGAATAGCAATGGCAACAAAAGGACACAAAAATCATGAAAACAAAAAACAAAAAAAAAAAACGGGAAGAAAAACTACTGTATAGACACTTCAATCAATGAACTAGGGAGATTGCTTACATGAAGACCTGAACATGGTTAAGAAGAGGGAACCTCAAGAGAGAAACTAAATGTCTTTTGATAGCAGCACAAAAATAATACCATAAGGATCAATTACATAAAATCGAAAATTGATAATACGCAAGAGAATACACAAAAAATAGCATGTGTAGATTATGCGGAGACAGAGATGAAACAGTTAATTACATAATAAGCAAATGCAGAAAACTACCTGAAGCAAAACAAGACTAAGCGTGGCTGGTTAGGAAAGGTGATCTACTGGGAATTGTGCAAGAGATTAAACTTTGATCATATTACCAAATAGTATATGCACCAGCCAGAATCCGTCCTCGATAATGAGATACATGAAATTCTCAGCGATTTTAGATACAAACGGATAATCTAATCCTAGAGAAAAGGTTTGCCATCGAGTTGATTTTGTTGATCCGACGGACGACAAAGTGATAAAAAAAAAGAAAACGAAAAGATAGACTAATACTTGGATATTGTTTGAGAGGATTAAAAAACTGTGGAACATGAGTTGTTCTACTTGAAATATACCTAACAACTTGGATTAAGACTGAAATAATTAGAAATGAGAGTAAATTATCAAGACAAAAAAGAACTCGTCATATATAGGACTTTATTGTTCAAGTGGAACTGAGTGAAAATGAAAGAAAACGAAAAAAAAAAAAAGAAGATATTTGTATTTTGCCAAAGAGCCGGAAAAGCTGTGAAAAATGGTCATTGTGAAACAAATCGTAAATAACGAACTTAAACAATTCGTTAAGGCTTGGAAAAGAGCCTGGAGGGAATGAAAATCAGAGGAAGAATCGAGGCCATACAGACCACAGCATCATGGTGTTAAAATTCAATGATGATGATGATGAAGTTGAAGATGATTGAAATATTAACAATTATAAAAAAGACAAGAAAAGATACATGATGATTTTCTAATACTCAAAGTTCACCCTAAGGAAGGTCACTATAAGTAAATGGCTGCAAAATAAAACATGTACATTAACGATATAACAACTTAAGGACAACAAATCAGAAATTTAAACTAAGATAAGGTAAGATATTATTTATTAAGGTACGACACTATAATTATTTTCCTCCCAGCTGTGAGGAAAACCCAAAACGAGTGATTTTGATCCACACTGCAGATGTTCCAGGAAAGAAGCAATTGGAATAGAAGATTCGTGTGGAGAAGATTAATTAAGAATGGATATTGCTTACTAGGAATGAAATGAGCTGGTAGAACCAGTGAATGAAGCCAATTCAACATCTTCGATAAAAGGAGTGATAAAAGAAACTCATGCAGGTTACATTCTGACGATGAGTAAAAATAGCTTAAGTGACGAGAAACGGTATTCTCTTGTAAGTTCATGCAACCGGTTCTGCACCATATCCAAAACATACAAAATAAACTAGTAAACAACAAAAACAACAATCATAATGAATTAGTAACAGTAAAAGAAGTATGAAAGTGTGGGTGGCTTGACAACACAGAAGAGTGAATTAGTCTGGAAAGACAATTCTAAATTCAAAATCAGAGGTAGATCCCATTGAAATGCCTTTGAGAATGGTGTGGATCCATCGACCCCAACTGGTCACAGGCCCCACAAGACGGTTTAGATGTTGGGGCACTGCACGTGTAATGTGTCTTGGGCATGAATAATCAGGTGGAGCCCATCCCTCTCCAGTCATTCAATTAGTTTGAAATCAGAATTTTCCTTCTCTCTTTAATCATTTGTTTACCCATTATTAAAGATTGAATTATTGCTATTTAACATTAATAATTCTATTTAATATTAATAATAGTCACTAATAAAAGATTGAACAGTTTTTTGATCCGTAGATAGAACTCTTACAGATACTACTACTCTGGATCAGAGGTGTACTCGACGTATTCTACAGCCCCAGTCGACAGGGTTACCTATTTAAGAACTGTAATAATTTTTTTAAACACTGACATAAGGTATCAAGTATTCCTATCTAATAGCAATATTTTAACTAATTAGTCATAGGTTTTCAAGTATTCCTATCAAATATTTAAAAAAAATTCAAACAGATCTATTTTACCTACAGATGAGTCAGAGTGGATCTAGGAGTAATGGCAACGAAGGAGTACTCCACACTCCTCAGAACTTCAAAACTGGAGCCTCATCACTGTAATTTAGTACCATACCCAGGACACCCACTTTTTTGGTGGCAGTTTTATCCTTTTGAAGGGGATACGGTCGGTGTATTTCAAGCCCAACCGATATGGATTGCAATAGATGAATTATTACAGATTTGGTTAAAAAAAAGGGAAGAAACCATAAAAATGGAGTATATCATTGGTAATAACAGCACAAGGAGAATGCGTTAGATTTAACTAGATGAAAGTAAAAATAGGCAAAGCCAAAACACAAGCGAAAGCCGATTGAAAGATGGATAAATCATAAACACATATTATTTTACTCCAACATAGAAAGACTACAAAGAGATCTGTGATTGGTGTTAATAGAAATTCATCACCGGTTGTAAAAAACCTTGCAATTATGTAAAAACGAAAAAGTGCATTTCTAAGTAAAAAATTGCACGAGGGGATGAAAAAGGTAATATCTCTGAATTTGAACAACAAAAGGAAAGTTCTTTCCAAGCCAGATAATAAAGCTTAATATTATCGTCACAAAAAACAATAAAAAAACTGACCCCCCCCAAAAAAAAACCCCAGGTGAAACAAAAGATCAGCCCGTAATGGAGAAGTGAACGTGAAATTGACTGAGGTAGAGAAATATATGAAGACATTATGGAATTTGAGTGTTAAGTACATTTAATGAAACTCTCTGAAGAATATCGAAACTTCTGGGATGAATTCGACATTGAAAGAAAAAAGAAAGGAAGATCATAGTATGAAAAAATAAAACAGAGTTCTTTACTTGGCTTCATTTAGCTTCTAGCAAAATGCCCAAAAGGAAAAATAAAACCACCATGTACTACCGCTGCTGCTGCTGCTATCCCTTTATATTCTAATTCTCATGGCAAGAATTAGAGATTAGACATAAACTTTAGACTATATTGACAAGAATAATACCGAGGAAGATGAAGGAGATTTTAATAAACTTGCTGTTTTTCGATTCCTAGTATCAACTAACCGACTAAGTCATCTAACTTCCTTTCATTTTATTTAAATTTTCATGGGTTTTTAATAAAGGCATGAGAAATGTAATAAAATGAAAAGAAGGTAGGTCCAGCAACTTTATAACAAAAGTAATAGAGTCTCTTTCACGATATAAGAAAAATCCCCCCCATATATATATATATATATATATATATATATATATATATATATATATATATATATATATATAATGGATTTCCTCGTCGATCTCAGCCGATGAGGGCCCGGCAATACGGTTAAAGACATTAGCTATCAACACAGGTGGTTTATTTATAATAGTGTAGTCCCAGCCACACTTCTTGGATAAGTTGATAACAGAAAGTTGGTGTGCCAATATGGTACAAATTTTCCTGAACAACACTCCTCCGGTTTTGTGTTTAAAGTTTTTCCTTCTGCTAGAACGGTCACCAACACTAAAGCTGGAGAACCCAATCTACCCAATAATTTTACCCATAGCTGGGGTAAAAATAATCGTTATATAAGTTATGATATAAAATAACGAACTAATATATATATATATATATATATATATATATATATATATACTCCTATGGACCCCCACATATGGCCAAGCAAAAGCAGGACGACCAGCCTGAACTTACATACAGCAGCTATGTGAGGACACGGGATGTAACCCAGAAGACCTGCCGGAGGCGATGAATGATAGGGAGAAGTGGCGAGAGATGGTCAGGGATATCCGTGCTGGCGGCACGACATGATGATGATGATGATGATGATGATAATATATATATATATATATATATATATATATATATATATATATATATATATATATATATATATATATATATATATATATATATGTAACTGGAAGAAAACTCAAACCTGATTAAATTGTCATTATAAATTCATTTCGGTGAAGAATATTATTATAATCTTCATCTGTTCAGATGACTTTCACGTTTGATTTGAGGGTGAGAATATATGACAATAGCCATATATCGAGTACTGCCATAAATTTATATGAAATTCCTCATATATTCTATACACAAATAATCCACACCCATTGTCTTCAGACGCCAATTATATATATATATATATATATATATATATATAGATTGACTCTAGTAGCTATACTTTTGGAAACCCAGTGGTTGAAACGTATTTCTGAGCAGAAAATTCATTCCTCAAAAATAAACGATGACAAAGATTTTAAAAAATCATGTATATATATATATATATATATATATATATATATATATATATATATATATATATATATATATAAGAAATTAAATAACATAAAAATAACCATGTATCTATCTATAAATATATCTCTCTTTATCTCTCTCTCTTTCTCTCTCTCTCTCTCTTTCTCTCTTTCAATGTTTAATGTAGTGTGATGGTTAACGGTGTGAAAATGGAAGCAAATCTATTTCGACCAAATCTATTTGCGATTAATCCACACAAATATCTTAAAAGGCGAGAATCTACTTCTTATCCCAACAATGTGTAAAATTGCTTGGCTTATTGGGTGCTGTAATTAGGGTGATGAGTAACCACCGTATGAGAAAGGAAACTCTTAATTTAAACTACGGAGAACGTAACAGGAAACAACTAATCTATTTTTCACAATACACAGTCAGAGTAATATACAGCTAACCGATCAAGGATGCTTTGAAGAGCCGTGATTATCCAAGTCCTAAAGAAAAATGGCATTTTCATTCAATTGCAAATTTCATTAGGTTTATACAGTTACAGATGCTACTCTCTGATCTATGATAGAAGGGCTAAGGAGAGATTTGATTTTAGATGAAACCCACAGTATTTTTTTCAGAATTATATTACAGATGTGCAAAAAAGAACCATATTGCAATGGATATAAAAAAAGAAGACACATATTTGTTTTATAAGTCTTCCTAACTTGCTTTTGATTGGCTAGGATCTGTGACGGGTATTTCTGCGCGGAGAAGGATTTTGTAGCTTTGGTTCTTCAATTAAAGTTAGACGTTTAGTTTCGGCTGGACATAGTTTGTCTTTGAGATCAGGATTTGTGTTTAAGCTGGTAGTTAAATGACAACAGATTTTTGATAAGATCGGCAAATAATCCTGGAGCAAATGTCTGACACCCAACTCGACGTATACACTTTCATCACAAGAAAAAGGGAAAATAAAGAGGAAAAGAATTGATGGTTCAAGATGAGGTTTAAGAACAATAATTTTCAGCTCAGACGCATTTCGAAATGCATTCTAAAAGAAATCGAAATCCTGGGGAGATTTTGACTATTTGTGGGGAAAAGAACAACTTATATGTGAATATAATTACCAAAACCATTAAACCCTTTAACTGCTATATGTTCTAAATTTCCCCCGTTCACTGTATCGAATTTTCCATCAAAAACACCTGACTCAAAACTTATTACTTTAAAATATTTAAGTAAAAAAGGTTATTATAATCAATATAAATATCATGAAGTGAAGTTAGATCAATAAAAAATGAAATCGATAAATCTCCGGCCATGTTCTTCTATTCCATGACTTTGTTGGGCGAATCTAAATGAAAAATGTACCAAAATAGTTCAATTCGGTGTTAAAATAATGAGTAAGATTCCTTATCAAGTGAAGAATATGGAGAAGAAAACATAATATATGTCGAAATTCAACAGCACATGCGCACAGCCAGCATAGCTCAAGGCATTTGGCAATGAATGAGTTAAAGGCTTTATTAAACAAATGGAATGATTCCTGGAGGGCCATGAAGTATAACAGTTAGTGTCTAAGAAAACGGACGCAATGAGTCTAGTTTAAATTCTGAATCAAACCGTTTATAGTTCACAACGTTCTAATTCCACTGGAAAAGGTATCTGTCCATCTTTTCTTTTTCAAACTATGGGTAAAATAGTCAGACAAGCTGGGATCTCTAGCCTTGGTAGGGCAAGGAGTTCATGTCACTGTAAAATGTTGAAAAATGAGATAGAAATATTATACTATAGTACAAAAAGTAAAGAGATTATTAAATATACTGTATATTTATTGTACTCTAAATATATAAAAGGTTTCAAATGCTAAAGATGATCATAAACTTATAGAATATACTAAGGAAATCATCATCATCATCATCATGTCACGCTATCAGCACAGATCTCCCCGATCCTCTCCCGTCACCCTTCTCTATCGTCCATCGCTTTCGGTAGGTCTTCAAGGCTATATCCAATATCGGCACAGAGCTGTTGTGTGTAGATTCTAGCTAGTCGTCCTGCCTTTGCTCGTCCACGGGAGGGGATCCACAAGAGTATGTAAATTCTGAGTTCGTCCCTACTTCTCCAGCAGTGACCCGCATGTCTGGTTCGTCTAACTTGGATAGTTTTTGTGATAGGTGGTAAGCAGCCGTACAGCTGTTACTTTGTAGGGTGCTGCCTCCAGGACTTGTTCAGTATTGCTCGCAGCATTCTTGTGTAGTTGCCGTCAAGTCTTTTCTCCGTGCGTTTAGTTAACGTCAATGTCCTGCATCAATACAGCAGTATCGACACGACAGCTGCTTGAAAAAAGCTGCGTTTTATTTTATCGGTCAGGTCTGATCTCCATATGACCGATATCCTATCGATAGCTGTCCATGCCTTTGCTAGTCGCGTATTGATGTCTTTCTCGGTTGATGAACTTCCTAGGTTCGTGAACTTGTCAACTAGTTTTAGAGAACTGCCGTTTTGTCTGGAGATGTTGCCTCTTTGATTTAAACACTTGTATTCCGTCTTGTGTGCGTTGTCATGAAGGCCTATGCCAACAGCTGCTCGTTCCAGACTATGTAGCAGGGTTTCGGCTTGTTCAGGTGTATTTGCCACAAGCGCTATGTCATCGGTGTAGTCCGCGTCCGTAATTGTTTGTGCTGGGTATCTTCTGCTTCTTTCCATTGTCAGCTTTCAAGTAAGGAAATAATAAAATGTAACCTTTATAAAATTAACAAAACACTAAACCCTCTGTACTAGTTCCATAGAAGTAGGTAAATAAAAGGTCAAAAGCATATTAGATTTTTGGTATGCAGTAAAAGGGTTATATAGGGTACATAGCAATCAAATAATAGATGTACATAGCAGTCCAACTTACGACTGAGAAAAACATACAACCGATCAGTCAGAACTTCATCTGCTACGAGCAATATTGAACAAGTCCTGGCGGCAGCACCCCACAAAGTAGCGGCTGTACGGCCACTTACCACCCATCACGAAAACTATCAAAGTTAGACGAACCAGACATGCGGGACACTTCCGGAGAAGTAGGGATGAACTCATAAGTGACATACTCCTGTGGACCCCTTCACATGGACGAGCAAAGGCAGGACAACCAGCTAGAACCTACAAACAACAGCTCTGTGCCGATATTGGATATAGCCTTGAAGACCTTCGCTACGAGCAGGATGTAACAAGTGGTCAATTTCCCTTATCCTGGTTGGCTAACCTAGGCTAAAAAAACCTAGTCTGTCCTACTATTTGCCCATAGTTGGGAGGAGAAAAGATAGATTAATACCTTTCTTAAGAGTATTAACACGAAACGAAAAAAGCTTACCCTTGGACTTGAACCAGGGGCGGTGATTCCATTTCCATCGACGATAACCGTAACATTTAAGAGCCTCCAACTTAATCTGCTCATAAGTCACTGACTATTCGTATAATATGTATACGCGTGTATGTGTGTGTGGGGGGCATGTGTGAGTGCGTATTTGTGTGTACTGGCACACATTTACAAAAATGAAGAGAATGCTATTGGTAAATCGTCGCCATTTCAAAAAATTGATTTAGCGCATGTGCTTTGTTTATTTTAGGTTTTGTTTATTGTGCAGCAAACATGAATTAGTTGGAAAAGCAACATCATGGCGCAATTTCCCCCTCCAGAAGTTCGAAAATGACATACTGTAATATTTGGCATTCACGCCGAAAGCTACAATATGAAAATTTCTGAATCAGTCTGAAGACATGGCAGACGATTCAAAAAGACTTGGATGAGTCCAATGGTGATTATGAAGGTACGGCAGATTAGAAGCCTCTCTCTGATCTTTCTGATTAGAAAAGTACTTCCGCATTTCTTGTGAGATCCAACCCATGATTGATAACAATCCCAACAAGCCAGTCAGATCTCTAGTGTGGGATATAGAGAGGCTGAGTTTCTTATCAAGCAGGTAGTGCATGATTACATTCCGTATTTCCAATACAAGATGAGAAAGGGATACTGTTTATCACAAGCCATGAAGGAAAAGACGAAAGATCACGCTGCAAAGCTTTTTAATAAACTTAAGCATCCTTTATAACCGAACATGCTTTGATTTTCCTCAGATGAGAAAATTTCTGTCAGGATCTGATGATGAACTCACAAAACAACCACTGGATTGTTTTGGTTTGGTTTGGTTTGTTGGGTTTTATGGCGTATCAACCTTTGTAGGTTATTTAACGCCAAATCCATTTTTATTTAAATAATCTGTTCCATGTAAAACGATTCAGTTTAGCATGAATACACAGCCTAATTGTCGAAAACATTTCTATTTCAAATTATTCAAGCAGTTATATATAACAATTCAGTTTAGCGTAAATACAGTTTTATTGTCAAAAACAGTTCAATTCCAAATAATTCAGTTTAGCATAAGCACGCAGTTTAAATGTAAGTACAATCTAATTGTGAAAAACATTTCTATTTCGAGTTATTCAGTTTAGTCAAGCAGTTCTAATTCAGCTAATTCAGTTTAGTATAAGTACAGATTTTGTTTACACTCAGTTAAATGTCAAAACAGTTCTATGTTAAACAATTCAGTTTAGAGTAAATACAGTTTCAATGTCAAAAACAGTTCTATTTCAAATAATTCAGTTTTATCAAACAATTCTGTTTAGCATAAGTATGCCGTTAGTTCTATTTAACCCATAGATAGGCCCTATCAGGTGCTACCACTCCGGGCCAGAGTGGACCTGGGAGCAATGACAATGAAGGTGTGCTCCGCATTCCCCAGAGCTCCAGCATTGCTGGAACCTCACCATCAGATTGTTCAGTGTCATATCCAGGACACTCATTCGGGGGTCTTACCCCTCTGCAGAGGCGCAGTCGCTGTATTCTGTTGCCCCAGCCAACTGGGCAATGGCTTGTTTTGTCCACACAAGATGTACCGATTGTGATGAAAACCAAACACACAGTCCATATCATGGTGTTTGGGGTGGTTACTAGCGATGGTGACGTTGTTCCTCTGTTTATCTTCCCACTTGGCCTCAGACTCATCAAAGAGACGTGCCTAGAGGAAGTAGTGCTGACCTGGATCAAGAGGGTTGCTGGTGGAAGGTCCTAAGTCAAACTCTGCATCATGCCACACTAGCAGAACCCAGTGTTGCCAGTGTCAGCGTAACTCCTCAGATTGCAACCCCTTAATGTGTGGGGTGTGGTTGTGCGAGAAAGCAACAGCAAAGATAAACGGAAGGCAAGGATAGGGGCTGCGTTTACCGTTTTAATTAAAGAAGCCGTTGTGGAAGCTAATACTGATTTGTTTGTATAGATTTAATTTATAGCATTTCAAATCTATGTAATTTATGTAAATATATCTGATAAAGTGATATGCCAATGTTATTTTCATTTTTGCGTAATTTAGACGAAACTTTACCCATCGCATTGTGTAAATATGTATTTGCCTATGCATGTTAAAGCATTTAATTATGAAATACTTCATTGTTTTTTTTTTCTTTTTGATGAAATGCAGTTTCTTCTTTCTTTGGCATATTTAAAAATGTATATAAAATCATGCGAAAAAATTTTGAAAATTCTGCATTTTACTTTACACGGAAATACCTGTCAGCAGTTCTGATCTCCTTAGATCTCTTATGAATTGAGGCAATGTCTAAAAATGCTTAACGATCCTTAGGTTAAAACTTTTGGGTTAACAGCTTATTTGCATAATGCGAAATAAGGAATAAGAATTATTTATGCAAATTTGAAACTGTAACGTCGGATCAAGTTAAAATTTAAAATTTATACATGTAACTTTTAATTAATATATTCATATAAATCATGTAGGAATAAAAAGTAATAGAAGGATTTTCATTTATAAAATCACTTGCATGTGAATTCAAAATCTCTCGGCTAATCACGTAACTATTATGTTGCTTCACTCAAATCACGAGGAAAATTTTCACCGTTTTGAAAGCAATTTTGCAGAAAATTGTACAGAATAAAAATTATTCACATTTATTCATTTATATACTTATTTATTTATGTTATCTGACAACTTGAATATCCCAATATTCAAAATACAAAGTCAACATTCTTCTTTTCCTTCCTTCCTTCCTTCTTCCTTTCTTTCTCCCACTTCTTTTTTCCCACCTCATGGAAAAAAAAAAACTTTTACCAGTTTATCAATACAGTAACAACATTTACCAGACACAGTCTGTTGTAAATTTCCCCATATATTTCCGTTGATAACTCTAAAATTTTCCCTGCTAAATGATTCTCTTTATAGAAAAACTGAAATGTATCCAAGTAAATCTTAAAATCATTTACACTAAAAACTGTTCTTTACATAAGCTGAAAAAAACATTTTAGTATTTCAAAACTCTCTAGGAGAAAAATGGTTTTAAAATTTTGTTATGGCCAAGGATCTCAAAAGTAAATTATCTGTCCGTTCCGAATAATTAAAATAATTAAGTTAGATTGCCATAATTTGTAAAATCATTTAATATTTGGAAAGTTTAGATTAAATCACCATTTTCCCTTCTCTCAAAGTAGTCATGCCAAACGTTTCTAGTCTATTCTTAGAGTTTAAATCCTTTTATATCACGTATAATTCTGGTAAATTGTTTCAGCACTTACTCCAATTTCAAAATTAAATTTCAGTTTCCAAGTCTAGCGCTTGAGGCCCAAGCCTGTGCATAATACAAATGTATTTCTATCTATCTATCTATCTATCTATCTATCTATCTATCTATCTATCCAAGCCTCTTAATATTTATCTCTTTATCTATCACAAAAATTCTCATCATCCTTGTACATTAGAATGTAAATATAATCCAGAATAAATGCACATCATAGCGAGGTTTTTATAAGTGTGATACTCTTGAAATACTTTAACTTTAGAGAAAAAATATTTTAGTCCAATTTGATAATTTTGGGAGAGTTAAGCTGAATGTCATTTTGTAAATAACCACATTCTTGCGATGATGATGATGATGATGATGACGACGACGAAAGTTTTTAATATTATCTAAAATCCTTTACTCCGACATAAATGGAAGCATTGATATTATCATGGACAGTTATATCAAATTTGTTGGTTTGTTCTCTTAGGTCGATAAAAAAATCTGCAGAGGTTCTCTTGCAATTCTAATTCATTTATTTTTCAAATGAATATAAAATGAATTTTATCAATAGGAAATAACTTGGCATTGAGCTTAACGGTAGACTCCAGCGATTTTTAAGCAAATGCAATTAGAATTAAAGATAATTTACATGGTTACATTTATAGGTGTGCAAAAATTAACTATGAATATGGAAGATGCGCAAATCATCAGAGACACCATATCTTAACACACACACACACACACACACACACACACACACACACACACACACACACACATTCTCTCTCTCTCTCTCTCTCTCTCTCTCTCTCTCTCTCTCTCTTTCCACCTACACACGCAAGGATGCAGATATATAGTGAAATCATTAAAAAGAAAAACCAACTATATAAGTGAAATATAAACACACATCCACACATATGTCCATTGATAACAATCATCATCATCATAATAATCATGTCATGCCACCAGCACGAATATCCCTGACCCTCTCTCGCCACTCCTCCCTATCGTTCATTGCTTCTGGCAGGTCCTCAGGGCTACATCCTGTATCCTCACAGAGCTACTGTATGTAGGTTCGAGCTTGTCGCCCTGCTTTTGCTCGGCCATGTGAGGGGTCCATTATGAGATCATTCCTGCTTCTCCAGCAGTATTCTTCATGTCTGGTTCGTCTAACTTTGATACTTTTCGTGATGGGTGGTAGGTGGCCGTACAGCCGCAGCTTTGTGGGGTATCGCCTCCAGGACTTGTTCAATATTACTCGCAGCATTCTTGCATAGTTGCCGTCAAGCTTTTTCTCCATGCGTTTAGTTAGCGTCCATGTAGTGCATCCATATAGCAGTATCGACACGAACCCTGCCTGGAAGAAACTGCGTTTCATTTTATCGCTCAGGTCTGACTTCCATATGACCGACAGCCTATCGATAGCTGTCCATGCCTTTGTTAAACAATAATACCATTAGATAATATGAATAATAAAGAAAAACAAACAGTATTTGTTTTAAAGTAAAACTTATAGATATACATAGGTTGCAATGTGTGAATTGTCGACAAAATAAAGCAAAAATGAAAATATAACCGATATCTCACTTATCTGATATAATTACCAAAATTACATAAAAATATCTTGAAATGCTAGAGATTAAATTTATTAAAAGAAATCTTTATTGGATTCAATTGCGGCTTCCAGAAGATTTCGGAATCTCCTGAAAACCTTTATGATCGTCTTCTTGTTTAAACTTAAAAATGCTGCTGTTATATATGCCTTTAGTCAATCTTTGGTGTTGCACGGAGTTTTGTTGGTCGCTCACATCCACACATAATAATCAAAGGGATTAAAATCTGATGTTAAGGGTAATGTGGCCACAGAAATTTTCTCCTGCTAGTGTGGCATGACACTGAGTCCTTCTACCAGGAACCCTCTCGATCCAGGTCAGTACTATTTCCCCCAGGCACTTGTATGATAATTTTAAGATAATTTTAAGATTTTTCTTCAAAACAAATAACGTTCGATTTTCTTTTTAATATAATATAATATATAGATATATATAGGGTACGATGGGTAAATTGTCACTATATCGAATAATTAATTTTGTGTATGAGTTTTGTCTATTTTAGGCTTTGTCTACAGTGCAGCATATGTTGGGCACTGTCTGTGAAGGAAACAGCACCTTGACACAATACATCCACCAGAAGTTCGAAAATGACATACTGTAATGTTTTGGCATTCACGCTGAAACCTACAAAATGAAGATTTCAGAATCAATCTGAAGACAGTGCAGACGATTCAAAAAGACTTGGATGAGTCCAATGTTGTATGTCTCCGTAATGAGTCTGAGGCCACGTTGGATGATAAAATAAAGGCATAACGTCACCATCGCTAGTAACCACACCAAACACCATGGTATGGACTATCTGGTTGGTTGTCATCACGATCTGTACATCTTGTGTGGACAAAACAAGCTAATGGTTGTTTTGTGAGTTCATCATCAGATCCTGGCAGAAATTTTCTCATCTGAGGAAAATCAAAGCAAGTTCGGTTATAAAGGATGCTTAAGTTTATTAAAAAGCTTTCCAGCGTGATCTTTCGTCTTTTCCTTCATGGCTTGTGATAAACAGTATCCCTTTCTCATCTTGTATTGGAAATACGGAATGTAATCATGCACTACCTGCTTGATAAGAAACTCAGCCTCTCTATATCCCACACTAGAGATCTGATTGACCTGTAGGGAGATCGTTATCAATCATGGGCTGGATCTCACAAGAAATGCAGGAGTACTTTTCTAATCAGAACGATCAGAGTGAGGTTTATGATCTGCCGTACCTTCGTAATCACCATTGGACTCATCCAAGTCTTTTTGAATCGTCTGCACTGTCTTCAGATTGATTCTGAAATCTTCATTTTGTAGGTTTCAGCGTGAATGCCAAAACATTACAGTATGTCATTTTCGAACTTCTGGTGGATGTATTGTGTCAAGGTGCTGTTTTCTTTACAGACAGTGCCCAACTGATTCTAATATGCTGCACTGTAGACAAAGCCTAAAATAGACAAAACTTGTGCACAAAAGTAATTATTCGATATAGTGACAATTTACCCATCGTACCCTAGATATATCTATATATTATAATATATTAAAAAGAAAATCGAACGTTATTTGTTTTGAAGAAAAATACATACATATACATACACCCCATATATATATATATATATATATATATATATATATATATATATATATATATATATATATAGTAAATTACGTACTAGATAATATATGTATTATTTGCAAAGCCATTACAATATTCGATATTTTACATCAATTTCGAATGACTTTACGTCCTCTCAGTTACCAAAATTTAATATAGAAATCATACTTTATTATTCTTCCATTTATCAGTTTTAATGAAATTGTCATGTGAGTCGATAGAACGGTAATTATTAAAACAACGATTCCAGCTATATAATACGAAGTACTTTCCACTATCTCAGAGCTCATTAAAAATGTCATAAATTCTATGTAATGTGAGCACACAATTAAGATAGTGTTGCTTATATTTAAGGAGTGAAGGATTCTAATTAGCATTTCCGAAGGAAATCCGTTATATTGAAAATTAGGATGATTAAGAAATGACGTTTAACGCAAATTCAGACCTCTTAAAATTATCATTCAGTCGAAAGTCGAAGTGGAAATTGATTTATTTTATCAGTTAGGGTATCTTGAGCATATTGCTCTGATAAACATCTCGATACGATGACCGTTTATTATGGGTTACGGTTACACATGCTCATACACATGTATATATGAATGTATGTAGGGTTGAGGTACTTGTCGGTAGACAATAAATAATTGTCTCTCTTGGTGTGTGTCTTTTAGGCAGCCTATTGACTGAAATGGCAACCCCAGAGTACATTTCGGTTCCTTTTACCTCTTTTCTTTGAACACTAGATTCGTATCTCCTATTCGGTCATGTTGCATTAAAAACAGCATAGTTTTACCGTGTAATTTACTGTCCATCTTTTTAATGTAAGCCTTTTTCTGCTTTCGTCCTCCTTTCACAGGCTGCTTGTTCATAGAACAATATTCGCATATTTTATCTGTTTAGACACATTTGTGTATTCTTTGAAATACTTTTTTTTAATGTATATTATGAATATATCAAATATTTATGTATGTGTAAATGAGCTTACATTGTCTTTCCTTCCGTTTATTCAGTGTTAGAGGATTATGGATATCCTATTGCTGATAATTATCGACCTTGGTGAGTGGGGACTTAGCTAAATATGAAGGTAATTTCATTCTTAAATGAGTTAGAACTAACTTGTTTGCACAGCGGTATTGTTATTGTTTCTACACTGTTAAATGTTTTCAGTTATTGCTATCTAGCACTAAAAATACTATTCAATATTAATGATTAATTCGCAGACAATGAAATGGTTACAAATATTGCCTCGCAATCAGATTGTTTAGAGTCATATCTAGGACATCTCGTTGGGAGGGGTGTTACCGCTGGGCAAAGACGCAGTCGGTGTATTCTACAGCCCAAGCCGACTGGGCTACAAGATAATTGTACCTTAATAAAGAATTTAGATATTGGCAAATATTGATATCATTTATCGGTATCAAAAAGAAGATAGACATAGACTGATAGTTAGTAGTGCGGAGAACTGATGAGCTAAATTCAAAGAATATTTTCTGAGGAGACAAGTTCGCATCAAAAATGAAATATTTATCTCGCTTCAAAGACTAACAATAATTATCGTCATCAACGTCTATCAACATTGGAAAAAGGAAAGAAACGCTCTGATTCGACGGATTTAAATGATTGTAAAAAATGGGTATGTTTATATATATTTCAGCGTATTTTATGTGTATACATTAGAAGGTTATTTAACAAGTCTTAGAATATACCGTATCTAGATTATTGCTGTCAACAACGGAACTATACACTTTTGAGAATGATTGTTGTTGGAAGAAACCTGGCAAAGGCTGAAAGCGCTGGCGGTAATGACCCGGCGGCATTACGTATAAAATATCTCCTTTAGTGGGAAGATGCAGAATAGTTAAATTTGAAGAAATTCCTGGCGAATCATTGAATAGGCATAATCAACACTGCACGAGATGAGGGAAGAAATGTTGCTTCAAATAAAAATGTGTGTGAGTGTGTGTGTTTGTGCGTGTGTGTGTTTAACCCCGTGTGTGTGTGTGTGTTTATGCGTGTGTGAGTATGTGTGTATGTAAGTGCGTATGTACGTGTGTGCATGCCTACACGTGCGTTTAAATAAACATACAGGTTTACATGATAAAATGTCGATATTACAGCAATCTATCTATCTATCTATCTATGTCAATCTGTTCATATCAATCTTTCTATCTATCTTCAACACTCCATCGTATTAGGGTTAGCAAGGCGGGCTTGCATTGCCATTCGCTTCTGAGAAGTGAGTTTGATCCTCACTTGATGTTATACACTAGTGGTCTTGCTCGAAAGCTAATTTTTTGCGTACCTCGAGTGGAGGTTAACAGACCATTATTAGTGGATTTAATTCTTAGCGCTCAAAAAAGAATTTACCAAAATGGGTTATCACATTTACTGTTTCCCTTCTACGAGATTTGTATGCAGATGTGTTAATGCACACACACACACACACACACACACACACACACACACACACACACACACACACACACACACACACATATAAATACAAACAAATATATATGATATCACCTATAATCAGTACACCCCCGCCCATTCTTTATAAAAAGTTAATTTTCTTTAAATACAAAGAAAGATTAGCACTGTTTAGTAAACTCTACAATATTGAAACACAGGAAACAAATATAAAATTGAATCACCTCTGTAACAAAAAACGAAATTTGCATGAGTCTATGCAAGGGGAGTAATTATTTTTGAACTGCTACTTATTCATATTTTTTTGCTAAAACTTTTACTTGAAACAAAAAATTATGGTATCTTTTGTTAAGAATAAAATTAACTGTTTATCGAAAAATTTTGAATGTGTAGTTATTTATGACCGACCCTCTGTGTGTATATGTGTGTCGGGGTGTTATGATAAAAAGATATTTAATATTATATTTAACACAAGATATTCACTTGGAATATATATATATATATATATATATATATATATATATATATATATATATATTTGGGCAGCATTTCTTCATTGATACATATTTGATTGAATATTATAGACATCTTTTGTCCACATGTTTTTTGTTAATCCTTTCGAGTTGCTGTATCGATTTTATGATATCAAGCGGGAATAGGTAAATAAACATTCCATAATTAATTATTTCCCCAGTATTTTCTGCCCTGTTTTGGGCCATCATCGAGGGTGTGAGTATTGCATAAGTGATGTAACTTTTGCATATATATTACTACTTTGTAGAATGAGCGTTTATACTGGTGCATTGTGTAACGTTTATTTTTCATTTTCTTCTCTATAAATAGCGCCAATAGCTAAAGACATTAAGTACATTAGCACTGGATTCAAAATTAATTCTATTAAGTTTGGGTTGAATATTTCTAATTGGTTGCACCTCGAGAATCTATAGTTTTCGCTTGATATTTTGTGGTCCTAAAATTGTTGTGTTTTGGTGAGAATTTTCCGAAATCCCCTTGTCTTTAGCTACTGACGCTATTCATAGAAACAAAATTTAAAAAATTAACGTTACACAATACACTAGTATAAGCGCTCATTCTCACGAAGTAGAAATGTACATACAAAAGTTATATTACGTTTGTAATACTCACACCCCTGATGATGGCCCAAGATCAGAAAGAAAGTACTGGGGAATAATCAATTATGGAACATTTAATGACCAATTCCCGCCAGATATCATAAAATCGAAGGATTAACAAAACTATGTAGACAAAAAATTTCTATTATGTTCAACCAAATATATATATATATATATATATATATATATATATATATATATATATATATATATATATATATATATGAGATTTAGAAAATGTAAATGAAAGAATGTAAATGTAAGGTAGGGTCAAAACTCACGACTCAGAGTTTAAAGGTTAAGATCGTCTCTAAATCGATACGTCTTAGTGATATCAATATTGTGATATTGTTCAGCATTTTTGTGTAGTACTAAAATGTTTTATGAATTAGAAGCCCTTTTAGTGATATATATATATATATATATATATATATATATATATATATATATATATATATATATATATATATAATTGTATCATATATATATATATAATTGTATGATTTATATATATATATATATATATATATATATATATATATATATATATATATATATACCTAATTGTATAATATATTGTGTGTTTGCTTCTGTTTAATTATATAAAATTTTCTTTGTTTGGTTACGTGTTTGGGTTCTTGCGTGATTGCTTGTTGCCCATAGACTACCAGGCTAATTAATTAATAATTATTTGATCGATCAATTTTAATGAAACTTGACATGTGAACTTTCTTGACCTTAAGGATTGTTTTCAAAGTATTAGAAATGCATAAAACAGTCACTCCAACCCACACCAGTTGAAAAACTTTATCTTAAAATTAATCAGGAAGATATAATTCATTCGGAAAGCCAATAAAACTGTTATCCACAGTGGCCTTTTATGTAATATAAGATAGGCAGATTAAAATGCTTTAATTATATATCATGACGTCAGAAAACATAGATTATATCACATCTAGATTATTGCTGTAAATATTATGGAACATATCAACATAATTATACCTAAAAAAGAATTTAGATGTTGGCAAATATTGATATTATTTATAGGTATCAAAAAGAAGGTAGACATAGACTGATAGTTAGCAGAGCGGAGAACTGATATGCTAAATTCAAAGAATATTTTCTAAAAAGACGAGTTTACAACAAAAATGAAATACTTATCTTGCTTCAAAGACTAACGATAATTATCGTCATCAACGTCTATCAACATTGGAAAAAGGAAAGAAACGCTCTGATTCGACGAATTTAAATGATTGTAAAAAATGAGTATGTTTATATATATTTCAGCGTATTTTATGTGTATACATTAGAAGGTTATTTAACAAGTCACTACAGTCTTAGAATATATCGTATCTAGATTATTGCTGTCAACAACGGAACTATACACTTTTGAGAATGGTAGTTGGAAGAAACCTGGCAAAGGCTGAAAGCGCTGGCGGTAATGACCCGGCGGCATTACGTATAAAATATCTCCTTTAGTGGGAAGATGCGGAATAGTTAAATTTGAAGAAATTCCTGGCGAATCATTGAATAGGCATAATCAACACTGCACGAGATGAGGGAAGAAATGTTGCTTCAAATAAAAGTGTGTGTGTGTGTTTTTTTTGTGTATGCATGTGTGTACATATTTGTGTTTATGTGTGTGTGCGTATGTGCGTGAGTTCTGAGTGTGTGTGTGTGTGTGTGTGTGTGTGTGTGTGTGCATATCTTTCATTATTTGATAAGATGAAAGATAATTTTAAAAATTTTTCACTCATTTTTACTCAAACATGTATTAATGAAAGACTACCGTCTACATAAAAGATACATGATGGATTAAATATTTAAAATTCATATACTTGAATTTTATTTGTGATAATTTGTGATTTCAAAGTATTAACTGACTATACCTTCTTAAAAACATGTACGATTGGGAAAATGGTCTTCCAAAGCTAAGTAGAAATAATTTTTGTATTAATGATAGAATGAATTTCAGATAATATTTTTTATCCGGGGCAACATTAGGTAATTTACGTGTAATTTCTTTATAGTGGTGAAAGCCTGTGTAGAACCAACCCCTCATTTTTTTCCTTTTTCTTTTTGAGAGGTTAAACTGATAAGATAAAAATGGTGCACCAACGTGCTACTGATTCTCTCGAACAACATTCATCAGATTTTTCCTTCTCCTTGACTGGTTGCCGTACCAAGTCCATTTTACCCATAAA
>OY757927.1:34366571-34371571 GCA_963585895.1 Sepioteuthis lessoniana
CTGAGAACGTGTAAGATACTTAAAGAAATACGATAGTACAACTTCAGAAGATATCAAAAGAGGAGTTTCAGAGATGCTTTCACCGAGAGAAAACTTACTGAAATAAGTGTATTTAATGCCAGGTGGAAGAAATTTCACGTTTTATTAATCGTTCATTTCTACCTTGATAAATGCATCTTCAGTCATTGATACTTTTTAACTCACCTCGTCTATATTCTGGTTGATGATATGGTCTATATCGATTAGATACAGCTGCAAATAAATATGGAATACCTCATTAGAATAAGTACATTTGAACCAGTAATCTTAAATGAGACACTTCCCCACCGAATAATGTGTTCAAGTAGATTTATTCTAATTATGTATAATGGATGGGAAACGATATCAAAGAATAGTTTTTTCTTTTCTTTTTTCTTTTTGTCGAAGAACAATATATCTCGTGATTAGGTCGGCAATTTACTTAAGTTCTTGAAATCATTAATTCATTGAGATAATTTTTAAAGCCGATGTTTGCAACAACTCATTCGTATTATGTTTGAATTTCGTCCTTACAATTTCTAATGTTACAAAATTGATCATAAATAATATTTTGATATCATGAGTTTTACAAACATGGGAGAATAATAATATAATAATAATATTTTGATATCATGATTTTTACAAACATGGGGAGAATAAAACGGTGGAAAAGAGTGACAAAGTAACCTTTTGGCGGGTAATGCGATATAAACAAGGATTCTTTTATTTAAAAGCAGTTGAGAAACTCAAAATTGGAATTTTTATGTATAAATATCCACAAACTGTGTTGATCACCAATGTCAACTAGCTGCTTGACCGGGTGTTTAGAGATACTCTTCAAAAAGTAGTTATAGACCGAAGGAAGACATCACAGACCAAGAGACATAGACAGACAAAGAAGAATCCCAAAAGATGGGTTAGGAATCAGACTCAGAATCGAAGACACAAAACTTGAAGAAGACAGGAGTGCCGTAGAGTGATAACGACTTCCCGTAAGCAAAACAAGTTTTCATACCGTAATTCTCTTGCATTCCACTTTTCTTTCATATTTTTCAATAAATAACAGGAGTCAGGTGATTAAGAAATGATTGAAGTTGATTGCATTCCAAACAAGATGATTACCCAACTGTTGATTTGTTTCTGTCGATCGATGACAGTTAATTAACTACAAACAGTCTTCTATGCCAATTTTTTGCATTGAATTAGATCTTCAAAATTCGACCAATACATGAGTATATACACTTGTTCAAAGTAATATGACTAAAATTAAAATAAGCATAATGAAAAGATGTACAGTACAAAATATTAAGAGAATAATCAATCTTATAGCAGAAATAATTTCCGGTCAAGTTACACTTAGAGCATCAGTTCGTGTCAGATCAGCAAAGTTAAGTAACGATGAACCTGTTCTATTCTGAGATAGGTGACCGCTTAGGAACACCTAGTACTACAATCAACCTGTGACCTGTGTGTTAGACTAAGCAAAGTTTAGTAAATGATAGAGCATCTAGCATTTGTTGTGAGTTAGGCTAACAGACTAGTGATAGTGAGTTCGAGTAACACGGAGTGCCTCATACTTCAGGTCTTCGGCTAAACTAAGCTAATATGTAAAAGTAAATATTCTAAAACCAATATTTAGCGTTGCCAGTTCTCAAAATTAAGTTTTCATAAACTAACCTATACACGAATATGTACGAATTTGTACGAATATGTACGAATTTGATTCAAATTATCTCAATCATTTTCTGAGAGATTCTACTGCAAACCTGCCGAAGATCCATAGTCACTATTCTAGTTTCGCGAGTGATTACAAGTGAATTTATTCCTCACTGAGTACTTCATAAACATAGTCTTTTGTCCAATAAATATCTATTTAAATATTTTCCAACTTTGAGAATTTGATTTTGAAAATAGGTCTTACAAAAAATTATTTTCATCAAATTACTTCAATGTAAATAAAACGAGCTGTATCATGAAATTACAAAACCAATAAAATAAATACGAAAGATTAAAGTTTAAATTAAAAAGTTATTTTCTGATCAAACCAACCAACTTTCTAAAAAAAAAAGCAAACATTTTCATAATAAAACCGGAGGCAGTTAATTTCGTCGAAGTATTAAATGAAAAAAAGTCGGTTGTAAAATATCTTCTTGAAGTTTATAGTGAACGAAGATCTAAAATGGTGGATAATTTAATATCAAGAATCTGTAGATCAAATAGATTCAAGTGAGAAAGAAGGAAAGAGAAAAAGAAGTAAAGAGAAAAAGAAAAAGAAGGAAATAAAGAAGAAAAAAGAGAAAAGAAGGAAAGAGAAGAGAAGGAACGTGAAAAATAAAAGAAAAAACCTGTATGAAAAACAAAAATAAGTAGTAAAATAAAAAGTACTATAAAATACAAAGATAAATAAATAAATTTATAAAAGTGGAGGAAGAAGAAAAAACATAAATTTGAAAATGTAGGAAATCATAAAAATGTATAAAAGAATAAAAATTAGAGGAAGAAGAAAGAATACAAATTTAAAAAATGATGGTCAAATCGAAAAGAAAAAAAATTAAAATAAAAAATGGAGGAGGAAAATACAAAATAAAGCAAAACATGAGATAAACAAAAAATATATAAGAAAAAGAAAGTACAATAAATAAAAATAAAAAGTATAATAAATAAGAAAAAATTACAATAAATAATAAAAAGTAAGTACAATAAATAAGAAAAAGAAAGTAAAATAATTAAAAATAGAAAGTATAATAAATAAGAAAGTTGTGATAAGCTTCAACAACGTGGCGTCGAAAGCTAAAAAGGAAAAAGAAAATTAGTTCCGAAGATTCCTTGGTACCAGTTATACCATTATTCACAAAAGAGAATATGCAATTTTATATTAATCTTGTAGTTTCGGAAGAATTAAATACAAAAAATGATATGTGTAGAAAATATTATGTAGATTATTATATATTTTTGTATCATTTACTACAAAGACAACAAAAGGATTTATATGTAATAAAATTGCAAATTGGCCTTTCTAGCAAAAATACTCCTCTTGATTTTTTGTTTCGAGGAATTTCCATCGGGTCATGCAAAGTTAATAAAGGAATAAAACCTAAAAGTTATTCTTTTATGTTTTATTCATTTCTTAATTAGTTTGAAAATAAATAAACGTGCAAGAAGAAAACACACAAGAAGAAAAACAAAATGTGGAAGGAGAAATAGTTATATATATATATATATATATATATATATATATATATATATATATATATATATATATATATGTTTGTATGTATGTATGTATACGTGGGGGTGTAGGTGTAGGTGTGTGTGTGTGTAAAAATAATGCAAATGAGAGAATTTTGTAAGAAAAAGTGTTCGATGCCACAATAATAGAGGGGGTATACAACCCTGAAAAATAGAAAATTCTAAACATTAGTTGTTTCACTTTCAGTTTCATGTGGTATGCACAATCATCAAATGGAAAAATGAGAAAAGTGGCCAATCACTCTTAATCATAGTGGTGAAAAAACACGTGTTAACGTAAAAGTACAAGTGATACACACAGACTGATAAAATCACACACACACACACACACACACACACACACACACACACACACACACACACACACACACACACACACACACACACATATATATATATATATATATATATATATATATATAGCAGTAGGGCTATCCAAATAGAAGAGTATGAATATAGAATTACTCCGTTGGTAAATTAGAGATTTATTAATATGTCTACATATATAAAAGAATAGAAATAGGCAAAGGAATAAGATGGTACATAAAAAGAGGGTACCTCTCGTGGTGTAATGATTAGAGTGCGAGACAAGCGGTTCATTGTTAGTGATTTCGATTCTCACATTGCTTAGTAAATGACAATCCCAGCAGTTTCTGCCAGATCAAGTTGAGCGGCTTTGAGCCTGCTGCGTATGTAGATGGGTAATTACTTTGAAACAGCAGGTACTTTAAGCAATCCGAACCCTGTGTATTAGACCAAGTAAAGCTTAGTAAATAAGAAAGTACAAAAAAATAACTAGAGAAACGAAGACTTCTTATATTACCATAAAAAAATCAAAAGTCACCAATATTCAGTTCTTAATTTAATGGAAATTTTTTATTTGTAAGAATATTTCTCAAAGTTATGATAATTCTCTTTATCAATAATTGTTCTATCTATCTATCTATCTATCTATCTATCTATCTCTTGATTATGAATGTTCTAAGAAAACTAATTCTTTCATGTTAATCTTGTTATATGTGCAACGTCATTAATACAACCATATCCTGCAACGTAAATAAATAATGTTCATCTATCGATCATTAACTAAGCTGGAGCTTAGAAAATAAACGACAAGGGCATTTTTTTATAATGGCGAAGTCTTGTGTAGAATCAGACACAACTTTTGGATGTAGTGATAAGAGAAGAATAGTGCACCACCGAACCACAGATTCTGCGAATACCACTTTAAATTCAGAGGGTTTTTTTTTTCTTCGACCGGTTACCCTACAAGGTCTAAAGAACTCAGTTTGTTCTACTACGTAAGAAGAGACAGGTTCATGCCTTTTCCAAGGACGCTTGCGTGAAGTGAAAGGCAAATGGACTCGACAATAAGTTATTCCACTCGGGAGCTGCACTATCTTCACAAATGAATGGTGTCTTTTGATCCTCCTACACCGATTTTATTGACTCATTCTCTTCGACTATGTTCTTTCAGATGACTTTTCAAACCAACAGCCGTCTTTCAAGTCATGTAGAAGAGATAACAGACAAACGAAGTGATGGCTGGAGAAGTTACTTGATGGGTTCTTGGGAAAAGTCTTGTGCACCGCCATGTGTCTTTTCAACCCAGACAAAGACTTGCAGATTTTACTGCGAGTGACGCAAATATGCATAAATACATTCGAGGTTTATCGAGAAAGTTATCAAACTAATTGTTGGTTGGTTGGTTGGTTTTATGGCATGTCAGAAAT